>JAECUM010001343.1:0-135064 GCA_016617855.1 Megalonaias nervosa
AAAAAAAAAAAAAAAAAAAAAAAAAAAAAAAAAAAGAAGCTTATATCTTTGGCCATTAAAAACAAATAAAATATTCCATTCCGAAACAAAATAGTGTTAATTTTTACAAGTGCTAGTATTAGATTCATTCTGACTGTTGTAATATAATATGGTGAAATTTATTTGATGTCAGTATTAAAAAAGCATTCGGTTGCAAAAACGAGCGTGTAAAATAATACTAGACGAAGAAAATGGAAACGTTAGAGAAACAATGGATCTTCTTAAAATCCCAGTTTCAAGAATTATTTCAACTTCAAAAAGCGAAGTTAATGTACAATGCTCTGCAAAGTCTCAGTTTACGTGAGAAAAACTTTTCAATGCAGGGAAACTAGCAGCACCACAAACCTTGAATCATTGACAACCAACACATTTCTTATTCCAAAACCAAGGAAAAATCATGTCAACACAGTTATTAAAACTCTGGGCCTATTATATGGAATAATATCTAAAAAGAATCTTCTAGCATATCAGCTTTTCACCATAGGTGAATTAAAAAGGGTGAAATCTATGCCTTAACTAATAGCACAAGGATCCAGCAGCTGTTCTTTTGCAAACATGTTTTTGCGTTTTATGCACGCCTTTAACTCTAGGCAACGTTGATATTAACTTCATCTGTTTGTATGTATACAAACTGTATGCGTAGCTAGCTAGTCAGTGTCTGTAATTTCTATGTACATGATTGTTTATGAATGAATCAACGTATGTATCTATGTGCGAGACTGGTACTGATTAATTGCACTCCGTATTATCTGTACATATATCTTAGAGGGACTCAACGTACACTAAGCCTATTGTGTAACTAATTGGGTGATTATTATTATTTTCGTCTGGTATTAAGTGATTTTCATTGAATAAACGCTAAGTGTCATTTTTGTATCAACTGTAAAACATAACAAGAAACATAATTGTTCACGGAAGTCATAAAGAATTTCATTATATGTTTGTGTTCTTACCTATTGACCTATACCAAAATAACGATCACCGAGATATACTTTGGTTAGTTAATTCCTTGCTGGTTTACATCGTCGATGGTGCTGCTGCCATAAGTGATAAAATATTGATCCCTTGGTAAACACCGAACAGTATCTGTGTGTGTGTGTGTGTGTGTGTGTGTGTGTGTGTGTGTGTGTGATTTTTAACGTAGCTTTAACAATTTTTCAGTCATATCGCTACGATGTCTGCAGTGTGGCAATTTATAACGATGTCTAGCAGTGGGGCATCATGCCGCAGACATGTAACATCTTGTCCCACTCAGTCACATTATCCTGACACCAGGCCGACCAGTCCTAACAATAACCTCTTAATGCTGAGCGCCCAGCGAAGCAGCTGTTAGTACCATTTTTATAAGTCTTTGGCATGACTCGTCCGAAATTCGAACCCACGATATCCAGTTTATCCTCAGGATTACAATCACATTTTCTTCATCTTAGAGTACTTCATCTCTCCTCTTAGTATTATTGAACAGGAGAGTTGTGAAGTTGATAACAATGCAGTCGGAACGTTTTATATTCGTCGCTATCGGATTTAAAACATTGTTTTACGACAGTTATTCACTCCTCAAATTAGCATGTTACGAGGTCATTTTAGTTCCATTTAACAATAAATATGAAAGAATTTAGCAACAGATGCAAAAATACATATTTGGTACACATGTAGATTGTCTTTTTCGTTGATTTGAAAGGGAATTTTTTATTGAACGTTAAATAATTGAAACCCAGTAACCTGCTGTTATCGCATGTGCTCCAAAAATCAAGCAAGATACAATGATTGCATTGTCAGAGTAGAAGAATGTTAACACATAAGCTACTAATGTATATGGGGGTGGGGTGGTGTATTTGTACGTTGTGGATTCTGTAAACTGTTGCCTCAACTGAAAACCTTAAGCATAAACCATACTTAACAGATCAGATCTATGGTCGATAAAATTTAGTTCTATTATTGAGTGGAAAACCTTTCTGGATTACATTTTACTCCGTTTTGCACTTCATCGAAATGCAGCATATACTTCATCAATCAAGCGGATCAAAGTTGTACTGGCTGCTATGTCGATATTTCTGTCTCTAGCGATGTTGTCATAAAAGAAAGCAATTCCATTTCTGTATTACTATTGACAGATTATGCAACTGATTTCGAAGGAATTGGACAATATTCCATACCAATGTTTTCAAGCTGATGGCACGGTTACCACTTTTTATCATTTTAGAGGCCTTTGCAGGTGTTTCCTCAGATCCGAAATTCCTCGACTAAGTGCAAAGATACAATGGACCATGAGAGTCAGTCCATAAAAATGCTCTTTTCCTCAAAACCTTTGCTACTAAAAGAAAACAGAAATTTAAATCTAAAAAGTTGAGAAAAATTACCAATGGTAACCATAACAGCGCCTGTATCCATTATTATCAACAGATGTGATTATTTCATCGTCAATAATTGTTTTGTATTTGTTTGCTGTTATTTCTAAATTATGTCTAAATTTTTAACGTCCGAGTACCTTATTGCGTTCGTAGATTTGACAGCAAGACACTTATTATAATTCTTCTTCTCTACTCAGTGTTTACTATTATCTTTTTATTGTCCTCTACAAGTTTTGTCGTACCGCCACAGATCGTTCATCAGCCTTCTGCATTAACTCGGTATTGATGGTAGGATTACGTCATGTTTAAACGAGTCACTTAATTTCTCTTAAACTGTTAGTGTGTCCAACGATACAACCCATTTTCAGGATCATGCCAATATTTAACGGAAAATACCCATACGCCACTAAACATCGCAGTCCAATTTCACTGGCAATTCTGATGTATAGTTCCGGAATTTCGATATCCATCGGAGTCGAAGCAAGCTGTCCTTATATATATATATATATATATATATATATATATATATATATATATATATATAGTTAGTTAGTTAGTTAGTTAGTTAGTTCCATTAACCTTTGGGAGTGTGTTGAGCAGTGGAAACAGGCTTTGTAATGGATATTCAGTTTCCACTTGTGCAACAAAGAAACAGATTATGCAAGACCTGATACTGATCTGACCAATCCAATTTGTTAGGTGCCAGTAAAAAATCAACCGGATGCTGCCGTCGAAACTGCCCAGTTTAGTTGATTTTTTTTTCAGATCCCATGCTACACTGTGCTCTGCATCTGTTCATGTTGTTCATCCTGGGCATATTTAAAAGATTTGTACTTGAAAATATGAAATACATTTTGTATCTTGTTCGGTATTCGGGCAACGATCAGATCAACAGTATTGTCAAACATATAACAGGGAGATGCAGTGCTGGTCAAGTTTTAACAACCGAAAATCCACTTCTGAGCTGGAACGGCGATACCTTCTGAATGTGATAACTGAATACGGATAGGTTTTGCTTTTCGTACTGAATACGGATAGGTTTTGCTTTTCGTACCAAAAACCATTTCTTTTTCATTAGGGCCAACACGAAATTAAAGGTCTCAGGCACAATATGTTGTCGCAGTATAACTGGAAATTCTTTCTCAGTTTTTTAAACTCTCCTGTAAAATATTTGCATACCTTTAGTATTCCTCATTAATACATTGCCTACAGAGTCGATTATTAGCTTTCTTGTTCAAATATGCTGAGCAACAATATTTACCTTTTTTGCACATGTACATGTAACCCTCTGTTGATTTTCCTTTATAATCTTATATTCTCTCCACTGTAATATCAGTTTAATCTACAGTCTTTCACACATCCTTGCATCTCTTGTACTTTGCATTTCCCTTTTCACTTTCATCTTGTCAGTTTGTAATATTTACATTAGAATACAACATGTGTAGTTAGGTTTCAATTACAAGTAAATGTCACATGAAACTTCTGGAAAAAGAATATCTTCAAAATCTTTACATCTTTATCAATATGCCTATGTCAGAGGTATACAAGGGTTTACTTCATCCACTGACAAAACCATTCATTCCATTTCAATTGGTTTTTGGTTAATTTTGTGGCAATTCTTCGTATGCATGGTTTTATTGATACATTTGAACTGTAGCTGATAAAATGTTTGTTGAGAAAAAATGCATAGAAATTAGAAAAAAGTTGAAATGTTCTGATGACTTTGATAACATAGAGATTTGCAATACCGTTTTGTTAAACAAATTGTCATATGCTATCTTGCAGTCCTTTACATTTTTCTTTTGGGATGTAATCTGAACCAACTTCATATTTTTGAATACTATTTAATTTCCTCAGATATATTACCCTTCTATGATCTTCACTGTTGTGGCCTTATTAGGTTTTTCATATGTACTCTTTTGTAGTTTACCTGTGATGCTTTTGTATATATTTTTCCTTCTTTTGTTTCAACTAACATACATTTGCATGCCCTGCATGTTTTAGCTCCTACGTTTTCTAATGTGCTGTTTTTTCCAGGTCATATTTGAGAAAATCGTCATCTTAAAAAAACAACAAAACAACAATATCGCATGATCATTCTTCATGTTACATTGATTTCTACATGAGTGTTAAAATGTTATGCTCTTAGTGTCATGCATCTTAGGTAGGATCAGCACAGTCCTAAAGCTAATAAAATTGTAATTATTATCTCTAACTCATGTAATAAACAATTATAGACCTTTATTTAGATGAATATTAAGTTTTATGAACCAGTAAACAGATTATATTGATCTCTGTTTTGCATCAGCCAATAGGAGGTTTATGGGTTTATAAAACTTGCATACTCAGCTCAACAAAGGTCGATAATTGTATAATAGATGACACTACTTGTATCTTGATGTGATGCAATGTACAGGTGTAGTAATTATGGCAGCTGAATGTATTTCAAATCCATTTCACCACAAAATTCTGCATTTTCTAAAATAGATAAAACCAGTATCATTCATCACTGAAGATACAGAGTCTTACGTTTGTGCTCATTTCAAATGAAAATTAAAAACCACATTGAAAAAATTTCAATCCTTAGCTAGCCAAGATAGAAATCATTTGACTTGTTTCTAAGTGTTCAAATGAAATGAGCACACATGTATGAACCTCTTTATCTCCCATGACAATATGAAACTCTGTATCTTCAATGCGAATGTGAACCTCTGAATCTCCCATACCATCATGAACCTCTATATCTCCCATGCCAATATGAACCTCTGAATCTCCCATACCATCATTAACCTCTATATCTCCCATGCCGATATGAACCTCTATATCTCCCATACCAATATGAACCTCTATATCTCCCATGCCAATATGAACCTCTATATCTCCTATGCCAATATGAACCTCTATATATTCCATACCACCATGAACCTATATATCTCCCATGCCAATATGAACCTCTGAATCTCCCATACCATCATGAATCTCTTTATCTCCCATGCCAATATGAACCTCTATCTCCTATGCCAATATGAATCTCTATATCTCCCATGCCAATATGAACCTCTATATCTCATATGCCAACATGAACCTCTATATCTCCCATGCCAATAAGAAACTCTATATCTCCCATGCCAATATGAACCTCTATATCTCCCATGCCAATAAGAACCTCTGTATCTCTTATGCCAATATGAACCTCTGTATCTCCCATGCCAATATGAATCTCTATATCTCCCATGCCAATACAAACCTCTACATCTCCTATGCCAATATGAACCTCTATATCTCCCATGCCAATATGAACCTCTGTATCTCCTATGCCAATATGAACCTCTGTATCTCTTATACCAATGAAATTAATTTTAAGCTCTGGTTACTGTCATCCTTCATATATATTGTTTGCTATTTTTTTCAATTCCATTATTTATGGATTAAATGAATATCCCTTAAGGTAAAATCCTTAGTGTTGTCAGGTCTGATGACTAAGTGTAGATTCAGATCTGCTGTTGCACTATGTAGTAACAGATCTGGGTCTACTGTGGTTGCAAGGCTAACTGCAAAGTGGACTTGAGCCAAGGCAAGTCTCCAAACATTTTATTGTACATTCCATCCCTGACCCCAGGCATCACCCCCATCCACCACATTTGTCATTTAAAAGTTTGGTCGAAAAATATGAAATAAGTCTCTGTAATTGCAATTTTTAGAAACTCTGACCCTTGATCACAAGGGAAAGGGCCCAAAAATCATATCCCTCTTAGAGATTGTCACCATATGGGAAACCTATGTAGCATGTATGGTGAATGTTATTCTAGCAGTTTAGATGTATTATGGATAGACAGACATATCAATGGAGGGTATCACAGTATTTTCACTTTCTGTGTCTTATTGTGTTTTTCCACTACAAATACCCATGGAGGACATCACAATATTTTCACTTTCTGTATGTGTCTTATTGTGTTTTTCCACTACAAATACCCATGGAGGACATCACAATATTTTCACTTTCTGTATGTGTCTTATTGTGTTTTACCACTACAAATACCCATGGAGGACATCACAGTATTTTCACTTTCTGTATGTGTCTTGTGGTGTTTTCCACAACAGACATATCAATGGAGGATATCACATTATTTTCACTTTCTGTATGTGTCTTATTGTATTTTTCCATTACAAATACCCATGGAGGACATCAAGCTTAAATCATGTGACTGTTTTCCTTCATTACATAGCCTACTGCCAGCATGGTGCACAGAAAGTGGCCAAAAAACCCTATTTCTATTATCATTCTTTTACAGTAAACAAGATAAACATTACATACAACAAATGTTATGAACAAAATTGAGCAACAGTTGAACTTAAGTGTCCTGCAAATAAGATGTTTTACAGTGATGTACCTAGCTAAATGTACGGCATATGCAGTCAAATTTTACGTCTAACATCATGTTGTAATGTTTAAAAAATATTTTTTTATTATTTATGAATGATTATTCAATTCAAGATCTAGATCCTATATAATTTTTTCTGTCTCAATTAACCTTATGGATAAGAGTGGAGTTTACTTTTTGACCCGTTTACATTTTATCATTGCAAAATGCTATCTGCAGTACACAGTTCAGACACTGTGTATTGCCATTGCCTCGGCAGTCTCAAATGTGGCCTTTCAATGCTAATACCACATATACTCACTTACAAGTCAAGTCCAACTGCAAAATAAACAGACACAGGTCTGCCATTCCATCGCATAATGTACCAGCAGATCTCAATCTATGCCGAGTATTAGCAGTAATCAGTATAATAAACAACACAGACGCTGATCTGCCAGTGCATTATTCGATGGCATATCCATGTCTATGTTGTTTGCAGTTGACTTATAAGGGAGTATATATGGAATGTGTTTAAATGTCATTTAAAGGTTAAACTGAATTAAGTGTAAACATATCCTTTTGAAATCTGTCTTGAGGTGTGAAAATTTTAAATGAATGTTTTCTGTCTAAAAGTTAAATCAGTATTCACAATATACGATTCTGACCTCAGCTCTCATTTTTCTTTTAGGAATGTGGGAAAAAATAAGCCTTCATTAACAGTGTTTTGGATTGGGAAATTCCACCATCAGGATCAGGATTTTGCAACAGACATTTGACAAAGCCTCAGTTCTGATACAAAATTTTGACCACCAGATGGAGTTTTCATGGATGCACATGAAGGACTGCTCAAGTATGGGGTTAATTATCACAAATTTTACAAACCAAGTGTTCAAAGTGCAAGGCATTTTGAAAAGTATGATTTACTATTCATAGTTTTGGCACCAATTGATGTTACAAAACAAATATGAACCTTCCACAATTTGTGTGTGTGTGATGCTGGAAGATTGTCAATAAATGTATAAATACATTTCTAACACAAATATCATGATTCTTTAGAACAGCTGTGGTAAAAATTATGACATATATCAAGATTCTTAAAACGGACAGTGGTTAAAGTCATGACATTATCATGATTCCAAAAAACTGCAGTGTTAAAATAATGTATCATAATTCTTTAGAACAGCAGTGGTTAAAATCATGTATCATGATTCTGTAGAAGGACAGTGGTTAAAATCATGATATTATCATGATTCCTAAAAACTGTAGTGGTTAAAATCATGACATGTATAATGATGACTTAGAACAACAGTGGTTCAAATTATAAAACAATCATGATTCCTAACAGCAGTGGTTCAAATCATGATGTGTCATATTTCCTAAACCAGCAGTAGTTAAACTCATGACATTATCATGATTCTTTAGAACAGATGTGGATAAAATCATGACATGTATCATGATTCCCAACAAATGCAGTGGTTAAAATTATGACATCATGATTCTTTAGAACAGTGGTTAAAATCATGATATTATTATGATTCCTAACAACAGCAGTGGTCAAATAATGAAATTATCATGACACCTACCAACAGCAGTGGTTAAAATTATGACTCAATCATGATTCCTAACAACAACAGTGGTTAAAACATGACATTATCATGAAACCTATGCCTATCAATAGCAGTGGTTAAAATCATATTTTTGTACTATTATTTTGTACTATTTATTATTCAGTTCAAGAGTCCTAACAAACTGCACTGATCCAGATCTACTAATGCATTATGCAACAGAAAATCTGGCTCTATGCAGATTGCAACTGGATTCGAATTATAAGACATGAAGCATTAAACATGCCAGCTGTTATTTAAATTCATTTTCAAATCATGGAAAGTGTGATACTTATGCACAAAATGAATCAACTGATCTCCTTCTATCCATCACAAGTGGCATTTTCATTAGAACTGTAATTTGTGGAAAGGGGAATATGTCCTATTGTTTTTTTGGTGAGATCATTTCTTCTGCTAGATCTTCAAAATTGAGTTTTGTAGCAACCATGAAAACTGGTATCCAATGAAAACAGCAATTTAAATTCTAATAAAACCAACTGCAGAAATGGTCACTGAGTCTCGACTTTGATTTACATGCTACAAGCAAATAATTTTCACAAATATTAAAACATATAATCATTAATGACCTCATTTTTCCTAGAAAATATGAAAAGAATAGGCATCTATTTGCATTCGAAAAAAATTATGAACAGAACTGGTAAATGGAACTTGAATATACCACTCACTTTATCATCAAAAATGGCAGTACCTTGAAAGTTGAATCAGCATCATGAAATTCACAACTTTTCTTAAAAAGTCACATATTTTGTTAAATTTTCCATAGAAAAAACTTCTCAGTAAACTGTAATGAACTATTATTGATGATATTTTGATCCAAGAAAATTTAAGTGATGCTTACTGGTGGCAACACTGTAAGAAAAAAATACAAATTAAATAAATTTTGTCCAGTGTAATTTGTGTTTTAGTTGTAATTTTGTTTTGGTATACAGCCACTTCCACAAACATTTATGAGAACCTAATTAAGTGACAACTGTGCTTTGATCTCCGATTCAAAGAAGTGTTTGTTGTATTGTTACAATCAATTAAAAGTACATCTGTTTTGTGTCAAATTAATTATATCTTTCATATAAAATCTAATAATGAGGGTGGAATAAATAAAAAAAATAAAAGTCATGCAAATCCTATCTGTGTAAGAGCTAGCAGTTACAGTAGTCTATCAGATCAATTAATCAATTAGACACCATAATAAATATTATATATGGATAACATAATAAAGGTATCTAACATAAATCATTGATTTATACTACTAAATATCACATGGTAAACTGGATAGCAAGAAGGCAAGTGAAAGGAGTAGTTGGTGCATGCAAAGCTTTGTTTCATAGAGATGGTTTATTATGGAGAAGCGAGTTCAAAGTTTTGTAGTGAACTTACAATTATTGAATTGGCACTAGGAGTTTTCTCAAGGCTGAGAAAGAATTCACTATTACTTGTTATGAAATCATGGCATTAATATTATACTGAAAAAACAATTTTTAAAAAATAGTTTTGATGTTGACAACTGTTACTTCAGGAGTTAATGACCCTAGTTTTAAAACTAAGGAAAATCTTGTTAACAGTAACGCTGAAATGTATCTACATTGACATGCAAAGAAAACCAGTGACATAATACAATTTTATTGCAGGTGCATATGAGAATGTTGAAACCTCTAAGAGTGATGTTTTTAATGAGCTTTCAAAGAACTGTTATCTTGAAAATAAAGATAATTCTATAGAAAAGCAAACGATTTCATTGTAAAAATCATTTTATTGACAATTATTCCCAACTAATTTAAAAACAAGTTTATGCCCATTATACATTCCTACCCCCTTCCCCATCTCATTGTTGATGTCCAGCTGAGATGGCAACCCATTTCTAACTTTTCAGACGTCCCTCAGTAACACACACCCTAACATACATTGCAGTCTATGTTTTTGGACCCTACTGTGTGCAAATTATCAATGTCTAAAATGCAACTCTGACAATTTACACGATCATCATTAAAACTCTTTTTATAACGATGAATCAACTTCAAATTAAGGTTAAGCTTAATTTAGAACACCAGTGATTGAAACCGGAAATATACAATTATTAAGTAATTAACTTTTTTGCAAGCAGGAGACAATTATGCCCAGATATAGTGATATATCTCATGGTTTTTTCATGGATTTCTAATGCTTTTCAAAATATTGCTATCTAAATATCTTTTAATTTTCATTTAGCTCCTAATCCAGGGAAATATTCACACCAAAATATAGATATTTTCAAGCATTAATTACCTTTGCAACAATCACTTATTTACACAAAATTGGATTGTGGCTATGTCGGTATGTCCTCCAGCAAAGTAAAGTGGGTGCAAAAATATTACTTCACTCCCCTTATTGTTTCTCCAAGTGTCCAAGTGTTTAGTTTTGCTTTGTGCACGTTCCAATTTTGCTTAACAGGTTCGTTACTTACAAATACAAATCACCTCACCAAAAGAAGCCAACTTGGATCAGCTAACATTATACATACTGGTGTAACGGAAAACACCACAGACACTCATGCTTGAATATAAGGTCACAATGACCTTTTGGTATGGTTGAGTTACTCTCTTTGAGATGCATCGTAATGCAAAGTTTCATGAGTGAAGGTTAAATAACAAAACAGAGTCCAATATATTGAAGATGGATAACTACAGTAACTGTGATATGTATTTACACTGTAATTTTCATAAATGCATGTGATGTTCCATATATGAAAGTCTTAAACTTTTCTTGAGATTCTATATATCAGCAAGAGTATTGTGAACAGCACATTATATGCCCACCCAATATTTAATAGTCCTGTATGTAGATAACTGAGATTTCTGTATAGAAACCATTTTCTTCATTGAGTCTGAGTGACCTTGTCCTCTGATTGTTCGACTTCAAAATCAATAAGCTTCTTCCATACCATAAGTGCAAGTCTTTTACAATAATTTAGGCTAGGTCTGTGATACAGAACAAATATTACTATGTGAAAACCATTTTTCTTCCTTCAGTCAGTGACCATGACCTTTGACTTTTTGATTCCAAAATCAATAGGGTTCTTCCTTCCATCACATGCAAGTACAAGCCATCCACAAACTTTGGGACTTTAAATGATGGATAAATGAAGTTATTATACAAAATGTTTCTTTTATTTACAGTGACCTTTCACATTTTAGAACCTTTAATCAAAAGTGTTCTTCCTTACTCCAAGTGCAAGCCATCCATACAGGCTGTTGGAGAACTGAAATTATTGTGCAGAAACCATTTTTTTTTCCCCTTCAGTCACATTGCTCTGGTGGCCTAAGTGGTTAGAGTGTCCACCTCGGATGTGGGAGGTCACGGGTTCAAACCCCAGATGAGTCATATCAAAGACTAACAAAATGGTACCAACAGCTGCCTTGCTAGGCACTCAGCATTAAGAGGTTAGTGTTAGGACTGGTTGGTCTAGTGTATAATAATATGACTGGGTGGGACATCATGCTACATGTCTGCAGCATGATGCCCCAGTGCTAGACATGACAATAAACTGCCACACTGCAGACATCGTAGCGATATGACTGGAAAATTGTTAACGCTACATTATAAAACCAAATCACACACACACACACACACACTCTTCCAGTCACAATGATCATGATCTTTGATCTTTTGACTCAAAACAGATTGAGTTCTTACTTCCCCAAATGCAAGCTATCGTAAAGTTTGATAACTGTAGACAGTGGAAAATAAGAGTTATTGTAATGAAACCATTTTTCTTCTTTCGGTCACAATGACCTTGTTCTATGAGATTTTGAGACCAAATTCAATGGGATTCTTCCTTATCCTAGGTTCATGTCATCCACAAAGTTTGGTAACTTTAGGTGGTACAGAACTGAAGTTATTGTGCAGAAACTATCTTTCTTCCTTTAGTCACAGCGACCCTGAAATTAATATGACTCTTCATTACCCCATGTGCAAACCATTCACAAAGTTTGGTGACTGTAAATGGTAGAGAATTAGTTGTTTTGCAGAAAGCATTTTCCTTCTTTCAGTCATTATGACTTTGACCGTTGCCAAAACTGTAACAGGGTTCTTCCTCACCCCTAGGTTAAGCCACCTTACAATAGTTTGGTATCTGTACATTGTGGACAGCTCAGGTTATTGTGCATGAAATGAAATGTTAATAGACAGATAAATGGACAGAAGGATGTATGGATTAACAACGCAACAGCTCTGTCTTACTGTGGGCATACACAAATTTCACATTGTTCTTAAGGATCTTACCCTTTTTAATTTGTATCTTCGTTTTGTATGTCTTTTTGGGGATATCTAAACTTGCTCAGCACTATATAGCCAGTATTGTACTGATAAGCTGTTACACTCTACACATACATATATGCATGCATGAATACATACATACATACATACATACATACATACATACATACATACATCCATACATACATACATAGATACATACATACATACATACATACATATATACATACATACATAGATACATACATACATAGATACATACATACATACATACATACATAGATACATAGATACATACATACATACATACATGCATACATACATACATACATACATATATACATACATACATACATATCTGACGAACAGATAGCTTAAAATAAAGATGTTCCTGAAGCATGATTATATGATCACAATAACCTAGTATTCACCATTCACCCAGTAGAGTTCAATGCCAATGGGATGCATCCACATACAAATTTTGATAAGTGTGGTTGAAATATGGCCTATGACATATTTAAGGCATAATAAACAACTTGTTGAAAACTCAAAAGTCACGAAAGTTAGGTCATGCTATTATTAACTTTCTTTCTTTAAGACGCAATCACATACCATGTTCATGACTGTCAATGAAATATGGTCCAACATACAGAAGGGACAAACAAAAAAAGTCACTTAAGCATGAAAAAATGAGTCAAACTGTTATAGTCTGGACATGGTTGAATTGCTTTCATTGGTATGTAAATGTTATACACCAAATTTCATGAGTGTTGTACATGAAATAGGGCCAACGATGGATGGGGAAGAGGTGGTGAAATGAACAAATATCTGAAAACACAAAAGTAACCATAGTATGCAAATTAGGTCATAGTTCCAGAAGTTTTGTATTGTTGGGTTGCTCTCCTTCTGATACATCCACATACCAATATTTTTTAACATAAATGATATAGAGACAAAGTGTTTTTTTTTTGTTATAGAAATAGATGGATATACATTAGTCGCTGAAGCATGGCTGGGATCCTATTCCTGTCATACATCAACATACCAAATTTTATAAGTATGGGTGAAACAATGTTCAAGATACTGGCCGGGGGGGGGGGGGGGGGGGGGGGGAATTATATAATGAGAGGGTAATGAACGAAATAAATTAATGAAAAATCAGACAAAATACTACATCCCCTCCCAACTTTGTTGGCAAATGGATAATAAAAAGCTATAACTGTCTTAAAATAAAAAAGTTATTTACACCATAGGCAAGTGGCACCTTTGAAACAGCTTGTCTTCATTATATTAGATTAGAAGAAGCATCAAGCAGATGTTTTTTAATTTTAAAGGGGCCTAGATTCACACATAATTTGAATGCATGAAATAAAACTTTGTGAGTCTAGGTTTCCAGAAAATATATCTGAATTAAAATTAGAATGGCTTACATGATACAAATAAAATGCAACTTTAATTATTTTATCTATGATAAAACCATCATTAGGCTACTTATATATTATCATCTAATTTTTCAAAAATAAATCCATATATAAAAGTTAAAAGTGGATACTGTTTTTGAGTATCTGAGATATACAATCCTGGGGACAACTTTTACTGTTCTCCTACTACAACTGTAACAATCTTCCATGAACCAGATGGTGAAGACTGTCTGAGTCAATGGCTATGTTTGTGCCAGACTACACAATCAACATGGCTAGTAGTTTTTTGTTCCATGGTGACTGGTCAAAAGATGAGTCAATCACAAGCTTGTCAATGGGTCAAGTATGACCTTAAATTCAAAGTCAAAACTAGTCTAAAAATAAAGTAAATACTTGTCAATAGTATGAATTTGAATATTGATTCGATAATTCTTCAAATAATTTGCATAAAAAAGTGATCATGTTCCAAAGGAAAGTAGCATCTATTGCAGTTATGAGGTAAAAATGGAGCAGCACAGGATGACTGGGTCAGTGGCATTACTAACATCATTTTGACAAGACCAAAACATGGGTTCTGACACTGGTTTTGAACAACCATATGCACTCACAAAAATGTCAAACCCAACCGTAAACAAGAAAGACCCTGATTTGCCATCGCACAATGCACTGGAAGTCATGATTTATGATGTTTTTTTTCTGTCGATTACTCATAACAAAAGATACTGACCCAGATCTGCTGGCACATTGTACACTGGCAAACCTGAGTCTGTACAATTTGCTTTTGGACTTAACAAGCAAGTATGCTACAGTATATCAGAGTTTTCTTTACTTCAATTTTTTTTTATTTCACACCTTGATTTTCTTAAATGCTTTGCACAGATGTATGCCAACATATTTCAAGTCCACAGAAAAATCATAGCAACTATATTCAACAGCAGTTACTTGCAAACAAATTTGGAAACTGCTTGCAGGATACATCAGTAATGTCAAAATTGCATTAGACCTGTAATACAAATATCAAGCCATAACATCTTATAATGCAAAGACATTACATCCTATGCATGTACTTCAAAGTTATTTCATTTTACTAATTTTCATGAGTTTTAAAAAAATACAAAATCAGTGGCTTTTATTGTATGATAAATAGAAACTGACATCTCTGGTTACTTCCAATAAAATGTATGAAAATCACTGAATAGTTTCAAGCTGATATTTGCCAAAGCTAACATGAGACAGAAATTAATATGTCATTATAGAAATTAATACATCATTTTATTTGAAATGAGCGTTCACATAAAACTCTTATTATTCTTAATGAATGATACATCGTTTTTGATAATGTTAGAGATTTTCAAGGAGAACAGAAAAACTTGACTATTCTCATATTAAGTTAAGACATATAAAGGATAACCAAGTTAGAGTTATTACTGGTGACTGTTTCAAGTTTAAAGCAAATTTTTCCTGTTTTTCAGATTAAACAGCTAATAAAATCTGAAAATTTCAATTTATGGAATAGTCTGAGAGGTTTTGTGAAACATGAGCAAAATTTTATTAGTAGACAAAACTCTGAAAATTATTAGTTTGACATTTGATTTGATTTTTATAACAAAAAGGTTATAAAAACAGACAATTTGGTGTAGGGCTTAATTTCCTCTCAATTCAAAGCCGCTTTAACATACAGCTTGTTGAAATCTAAGGGTTGGGAAAGTCCAAGAAAATAATCTATCAGCAATCTCTATAGGATAATTTGTGACATGTGACATTATGGCAAAACATTAAAAAATGTCTGGTCTTGAAACAGATTGCTGATTCCATCCTAACTGATTCCAGCATTCTTTCTAGTCTAATGAATGAGTTATATCTAGATGCTCAGGAATTATCTGCATATTAGTTTATGTCCTTTGTTGTGACAACTTTAGCTGATGCTCTTTACTAGAATTTAATTACTGTTTATACTCACTTAAAAGTTGAGTGTAACTGCAAACAAGAAAGACCCTAATCTGCTGCATAATGCAGTGGCATAGGATGGTTCATGTTGTTTGTTCTGCTGATTACTCTTAACAAACTGAATAGACCCAGATTTGTCAGTGCATTTTGCAATGGCAGATCTGTGTCCATGCAATTTTGCAGTCTGACTTGACTTATAAGCAAGTATATACAGTATGTTTGGAATATTTGCAAATCCCCAAAATTCTGAATGGTAATATAATAGCAAAAGCTGAGAAAATCCTGAAGGTTCTATCACAGACTGCTTTCTTCCAATTAAGTTATTGATGTTGCAAATGTTTCAATAATACACAGACTGGTCAAACTTGGAGCTGTGGCATTTTCCAAGCATGCAGCTGTTGGTATTCTATCAACCCTGTCGTTGATCCAGTAAATTCCTCCACTGTCAAGAGAACCACCAGGAATGGCACATGAATGCTGAATAATGAATGAAGGCATCACACTCCAGGTTAAAGATGAAAATACTTATTTTTCTCAAAATTCCGAATTTTCCATAGATTTTCTGCAATTTGAGTTTGCTTCTTGTGTCAGGACTCAGGAAGGTGAAGGTCATGATCAGTTTGGGCCACTTTAAGGTAAAATTTGGTGACATCAGGAAGCAAGGTAAGGAGGAATGACCAATGTTTCCTCAATCGAGCTCTTGCAGGAAGAATGTCTTGGGACTTGTCACATTTCAGACTCTGTATGTACAGCCGCTTCACTTCATCTAAATACGCATTTTCAGGCTTGCTGCAAACATAACAAGAAAACAGAAGATAGAAAAAGCAATATTCAACACTAGATGAATGTATTATTTGCTGTAAATATCATATCTGTACATCCTTGATTTCAAATGTCTATTTGATACCTTGAAGAAAAAAAAAAAACAATAATCAGCAAAACAATTAGCAAATCTATTTTTTTAGATTCAATATTTTTCTCTCATCAAGACAAGAAAGAAAATATGACAGGTATATCTACCACTCTCTCATTACCTTTTCTTATTCGCACTGTTGTACAACTTGACTAGGTGAAGAAGTACAAACTGGAGTCTGGACTCCATAATATTTGTCATTGTTTTCATTTCCTCCAGTATTTCTGAGTCACTACTGCTGGCATCCCCCTTCTCCTCTTCCCCCACCCCACCCTCATCCTGCTGGTTGCTAAGGAAACCAAGAGTCTCTCGGCATTCCCCAATCAGATGAAGCATCAGAAGCAAGGTTCGCAATCGACTTCTTGGATTCTGCTGGGCTGGAAATACAAAATAATCTGCTTGATGTTCATGTTCATATAACAATAAAAAACTGTAGACCTGAAGATAGCTTTGGAGGGTAATGACCCATAACAGAGTTTCATAATTATAATTATAAGACATTAATTTTTAATCAGTAGACACATCTTTAAAACATTGAATGAGTGAGTTTTCTGACTTAAACTACACAGTGAATCAACCCTGACAATAAATCTTAAATAATGTTAGTGTAAGTTGCCATTAAATACGAAACAATAACCATCATCCAATGAAATGGGATCAATGGCAGTCACCATAACTGTTTAACATGAGAGGCCTCATAATAACACACCATAACCTGCAGATTATCTTTTTAGTCAATGTCTGTCTGATATAGTCACCACAACCAAACTGTATAAAAGGACTGCAATATATGCATCACAACCATTTGGTCAATGCCTGTCTGATAGTCACCACAACCATACTGTACAAAGGACTGTAGTATATACACCATACATCCATAGATCATCATTTTGGTCAGTGTCAGTCTGATAGTCAATATCCATCATGTCTTTTGAAGATGTGAGTGTGAGAAGCAGGAGGAGAGTATTTTGTAAATTCCTGTTCTAAAACAAGAGTCACTCAAAGGACTTATTCTCTACCCGGGTTAAAGAACTTTTAGGAATTCAAGATAAAACAATTTCTTCTGTTTAATTGGTGAGTGTTGAAAAAATCTCTGATATTCTTCAACATTAATAACATTTTCAAATCAGCTGGTGTGATGGACATATTGGATTCCAGATTGGTACCAAGCAGACATCATTAGAAGTCTTTTGGTGAAAAACCCATGTCAGTATAAAAATCAGTTCAGGGGAAGTAGTGACAGCAAGACTTTCAAAACAGCTGTTGTGACAAACATATTGGATGTATGATTGACACCATTTTTATTTAGGACTAACTAAATATTATAAGAAGTCGACTGGTGAAAACCCCATGTTGATACAGACGTATATTAGTAGCAGTAGAGACAATATTTTCAACATGGTTGGCATGGTGGCCATACTGAAGGTCAGTTTGCATCATTTTGATTTCAGGCCAACTAGATACCATAAAAACTCTTTTGATGAAAATCCCATGTCAAAATGACAAAATGTATAAGTAACAAGAAGGCAACTTGCAAAATGGAAACCATGGTGGCCATTCTGGATATCAGATCAGCACCATTTTAATTTAGGATCAACAAGATATTACTAGAAGTCTTCTGATGGAAACACCATACAGCAATGACTTTCAGTTTTGGAGAAGTAACAATAAAAAGATTTTAAGATTGCTGTCATGGTGGCCATATTTGATATCAGATTAGCATGATTTCCAAATGGGGACCAACTAAACATCATAAGAAGTTTTCTGGTGAAAGCAAAATGTCAATATGATCAGTCATCAAGTACAAGTAGCCACAGCATGATTTTCAAGATGGCCCTTGTGACAGTCATACTGGAGGTCACATTGGCACCCTTTTCATTTGTGACTAACTAGACATCATAATGAGTCTTTCAGTGAAAATTCCTTGCTGAAATGACAGTTCATTCATCAGATGCAGAGAAAAGATTTTCAAGATGGCCACTGCTGTGGCTGTATCGTGAATGCCAAATACATGCTGGAGATGAAGTAATATATCATGGTCTATTGTGTCAAATGCTGCAGACAAGTCAAAGAGAGTGAAGACTAATCTTTCCACTATCCAAAGCAGAGAGAAGGTCATTAACTACTTTCAGAAGAGTAGTTTCAGTACTGTGGCAAGGGCGATATGCAGACTGTACATCGCTAAAAAGACTGTTTGAATTCAGATGAGATACAAGTTGGGATAGAACAACTTTTTCTAAGATTTTTTACACAAATGGGAGATTAGAAACTGGGTGGTAGTTCTTTAAATCGTTATGGTCGAGTGTTAGTTTCTTCAGCAGAGGCTTTACAATGTTCCACTTCCTGAGTGTATCCATGCAAATTGGCACAATGGGCTCACCCACTGCAGTCTTCAAAAACATATCACTAGCTATTGTCAGATAATAAAGTAATAATTATATATTAAGTAATATGTAAAATGGTGTTTTATAACCTGACCTCTTTGCCTTTTAATTACTGCAGTTTAACCTACCCAAAGGATAGTTTTACATCAGCTCCACACATGACCATTTACTGTTTATATGTAACAGCCATTATACTGAAAACGGTGGCTTTTTTGTTTTCGAAGATTACTGAAAATTATTTTCTCAAAACATGAATGTGTCATGGGGCTTTAGGAGTGCAAATATTTTTAGCATGACACATCATGTTACAATTTGATTAAAATCAGATCTCCACTTCACGAAGGAGATGGCGGTTTGATTTTAATCAGATTGCACTGTGTTATGGCAGGTATGTCAACATCTTGAAAATACATTTCCGCATTTCATCAGCGCAATCAATGTTTTCTCTGACAAATTTGATTATTTTTTTACAAGCCCAATGGGCACCTCTTTTAGAATAGAAGATAGGTCCGATTTGAAATTAGAGAGGCCCCAGGCATCAGGCTATTGGATTTTTTTTGAGCACTGAACTCAAACATCATTATGGTCATTAGAAATAGGCAAAAATATGGAATCAACAACTGCCACAGGAACAAACAATCTATGTTTGTTACAGTCAAACCCGTTATCTCAATTACGTCGGGGGTGTCAAAAAATCATCGACATAAGCGGGTCCCGAGATATCAGGGTTTAGTTGTCAAACCTATTGCATAACAATGATTATTTGTCTGAAGTACCAAAATAGTGGCATTATGTTTCTAAAAACAAATGGCATTTCTAATGCACAATAAAAATAACAGTTCAGTCATGCCCGGTTGTACAGAACAAGATTGACGGTATTTCAAATGAGATTAAGTAACAAGTCGCATGTAAGTATGTTCAGTGATTTAAAGTTGTTTTTCTTTCCCTGTAAATAGCCTCATCCCGTTGGTAGCCTCAATTATTTTCTCTTGCTGACCAAAATCTAGGCCAATTTAAGTACATGTACATGTAGGACTGTACTTCAAAAAAAAAATTCTTCTGTATGTGTTGACTGTCAGTAGCAAAACGTAACTGACCAAAATTGTGCATGAAAATCGATCGCTTTTGTCGATTATGAGAAGTTCCTTTACACCGGTATGCCCGTTTTTACCGATTAAATTTGTCTCTCTGTACTGGAAAAAGATGAGGCTGTTGGTATTCATGTACTGACAGACTGTAAAAAGTCTTTAAAGTTAACTGTCTCAACATCAAATTCTGTAAGAAGCCGACATATTCTATTCATACAGTTTAGTCCCATGTCCCTCCCAAATCTGATCAGTGACCATCGGCAACAACACAGAGTCAGTGTTTCACTTTGATGGATTGCAAGGATTCGATATTGGGTTCAAGATAAAAACAATACAAATTTTTAAAAAAACAACCTCATCTTTCTATTTCATAGACATTAATCCAAGCAGTCACTGTTTGCTGCGTTCAGTTTGCGTTGAAGAATATGTAATCACTGCACAGCAATTGACAACTTCATTTTTAAAAAAAATGGACGCTATGGATTTTTTAAAATACTGTTTGTGGTTTTATTTACTCTTGTTTAAAACAAATTAATAACCATATGTTTGTTGGGGGGGGGGTCCAGCTAGGTTTGGAATTTTGCCCGTTTCTATTACAGATGATTATGATTATAAGTCACGTGATCTAGCCATTCAGACGGTTGAAGGCTTCCACTTACACCAAGCCTTGAAACACTTATTAACTACCAATTAATTTTATTTAAACCCCGCCCCCCACCTCTGAACCCCAGTTGTTTATTGTGCATGGATTAAGTTGGTGACTGACCGTGATGATACTGGAATGGGATTACACTATAGTTTGTTCCACAAGGCATCGTGAATTTTATTCTATCTGTAATTGCATCATTAAATATAGCTAAACATACCTAATTTGTTTTAAATATATAGTGTAAAATGAAAGAGGTATTTTTAGCTACATTTATTTTTGTTGACCAGATAATTTACCGAGTTACTGATAATATAAAATTTGCGATGCTGTGTGGAACAAAACATATTGTCATGGTGTTGACATGTCCATTATGAACACAGCTCCTGTAAAGGTCAGAAATGCATTCATTCAATTTCTTAACTCTCAAGTATTGCTTACAACATAATTTTCTCCACTCTATGCAAGTCATAAACCATGTACTGATGAGATTGGTTGATTAGGATTTGTAATGGTAAAATTTGGACTTGTACCGACTTTTTCCATCCTTGCCAGTGTAGCGGAAACCCTGGATCGTTTGTTGTAAATTTTCTCAGAGATGGACATTGAAAGTTGCATTTCATCGAATTAAGCGGGTCTACATATCACTCTGGACTGAAACTTATGCCCGACATAAAGGGGTTATTGACTTAACAGGGGTCAAAATAAGCGGGGAAAAATTAACATAAAAAAGAAGGATTTTTTCGGGACCGGACAAAAATGCTCGACATACACAGGTTCTCGAGATAACTGAGGTCGAGATAAGTGGGTCTGGCTGCAGTTTCTAAAACTTTCAAAAAATGATCAAAAACAAAACATTCATATTCATTCTTTAACTCGCACCTTAAACATTTAGCTGTAAAGCTGAGGTTAATCATGTGAAACAAGTTGATCTACATCATTTGTAGCAGCAGATCCGGGTCTACATTTTTGGCATGAAAACATCTGTACATCTGTTTTCCTGTATATTTATAGGGGCTGTTTTGAAACAGCTTTTAAATGTTTTTTGCTTAAGTTTCAGAAACTTACAAAAAATAACTTATTTATTCCTTGTGGCAGTTTACTAAATATTTTGACCTATTGGCAATAATCACAAGGAAATCCAGCTATGTTGGAATTACTTAAAATGTATGGTTTCTGCTGTGTTTATTTGAAGTTACAGGTATATGGCCAAAATGCATGATGTACTGACAAAAGTGAAAACATAAACATTGACTGTTAATTACATGTCCTGCATTACTTACATGTTAGCCAGAAATCCAGAAGGGCCACCCTTTCAAGCTGGACTCTGAGGACCTCTGTATAGCTTTCTACTGACTTGAACTGCTTCACTGACTTTTCATAATGATGTTCTGCCAACTGACGCTGATACTTTCTCTTCTGCTCAGAGGACTGTAACAATCAAGAACATCACTGATTAATGTAACAAGGCCAGGTCCTTCATGTCAAGACCATGATCAAAGAATTACTGCAGTATAAGTGACCATGATACCAAGGTCAACTGTTTGGGCCAGCAGATTTAAATGTCTTAGTTTTATAAGTATTCATCCAAATTGTGAAGACAACCAATCATGGGTTTAGGGAATAAAAATAAATAAAATAACCTTAATCAAAAGCCTTACTGCAATTTTCTATGACTGTGGCCTTCACCTCAAAGATCAATGGGGCAAGTAAGCATATTGCATAATGATCCGTCTCAGCTTACTGATGATACATCCCAAGTATGAACATAACCCCTCCATGGGTTTGGGATATGAATATAACCCCTCAATGGGTTTGGGATATGAACATAACCCCTCCATGGGTTTGGGATATGAATATAACCCCTCAATGGGTTGAGAATACATAAGCAAACAAAAAACCTTTAGCCAAAACCTTAATGAAACTTTTCTATGATGATGACCTTGCTTCCAAAGTCAAATAGGTGAACCAGCATATCGCAAATGAATTGTTTTTCCTTCATAATGGCTGTAACTATTGAGCTAAAACGTAAATGTTATCTGCCCACCTAAATGGTAGTTAAGTAGATTGATCTCCCCTTCATAAAGGGATTAGTGTGAATATTTCAGTTACTACTGCAGTGGAAGGCACACTCTCTATATGGATGCAGATGCTGTGAGGGCAAAAGTTAATTACGATCCAGTAATTATTACTCAAGTATATGCTAGAAAAAAACTATATTCTTCTTCAAATAAATCACTAGATGATAATACCTTAATTGAATAGTTAAGAGGCAGAGGAAGATACATCCTCTTACCCAGAGAGGCCGTCTCCAGTCCCCAAAGCATGTGAGATAGATAACCCCACTGAAGAACAGACTCCATATGTTGGGGAGTGGCTTTGAAAGGAAAAATATTCCTTCCAGCAAATCCAACTTATGTCATGAGCCATCTATTATGAAGCTATTGAACAACCCAGGAAGATAACTACAGAAAGAACATTAACTGCCCTGGCCTTCAGATCTGGGGCTGGTGAAACAAAGATTTGGAGTTTAGCATTCCAGCTAGTTGCAAATAGGTTCACAATTGGTTGATCCCACCCGGCACATAATTGAGTGAAAACTGAGGAATGAAGAGGCCATTCTATTTGTATTACTTGAGTCTTCCAAGACAGCATATCTGCTAATATAGTAAAACCTGTCTTGAAAGACCACTGCTATGTGAGCCCACCTGGCTTGAGAGACCACACTCTCAATGCACAGATTTATTGATTATATAGCTTTGTTACCTGTTGCGAGAGACCATCTGCCTTGAGAGACCCTAATGTTTTGGCAAAAGAGGAGGTCTTTCAAGACAGGTTCTACTGTACATGTAGTTGGCCTGGAATATGACAAACTAGGATGTGGATTTTTCATTGAAGGCCCCACTTTAGAAAATCCAAATCAAGAATACAATGCAACAAACTATATAAGTAAGATGGTTGTTGCTTACATTTCCAACTTGTATGGACCTTGCATTTAGTCTTGTCTGTGATCTAATCTTAAATAATAAAATAGAGAGAATACGAACAGGTGTAACCCTGTGTCTTGTTTCATAAACTCAGTGGCTGTACATAGCTATACCATATCAAAACAGGTTTACCTGTAAAATGGCGCATGTCACGGCCAACACATTGTATACACTGAAACATCTCTATTGATACTTTTGAAGTGGACACTATATATATCAATTTATGACAATGTTACTGGTAGGAATGACCAAATGTTGGCCTATACAGGTAAATTCAGTGAAGCTTCACATATATAACACTAAGACTAGATTAGTATTGAAAACTTACTTGTATGCATCCGACTGCAGTGGAAATAATACAGCAATATTATGACTTTTCTATAACACACAACAGACCTCCATATACTTAATTAAAGTTCTAAAAATGTGAGGAAACACAGCTGCCACCTGCACAGGTACATACCAAGGTCACCTAATTGTGTGAAGATGTCAAAGTGACAATACTCAAAAGACAAAAATATCTCGTCAAATAATGTAAGAAAAGTTGGAATATTAGATGGAGTATACTTCTCTTCGAAGTGAAGACTCCTCCAATCAATAGCAGAAACCAACTGGCATTAGATCGTGAGGACTCTCTTCTGTTGAGAGCATGCAACTTAGCATGAGTAGTAGAAACTGAAATATATTCACAGGATTTGGCACCAAAAATCTCTTTATCAAGGGCAGATCACACTAACTGCCACCTAGGTTGGTAGATAACTCAGCTTTTTAGCTAAGAAGTTTTAGCCTGGGAGGGCTAGAATTATGAGGTAGTAGATGTTCTTATAGTTATGATCAGGTTTGAAGAAGAAACTGCAGTTTCAAACCCAATGGAGGTCAATGCTTCCTGCTAGACCTCTCAACTTGATGTATTCTTTATGAGCTTTATTAATTTCACATGGTGGTGACAGTCATCTCTGATGCTGAATTACTGGACATGCTATACCATATGATCAAGACAACAGGTTGCTAACGGTGTACCTAAGTCACTTATCATGGAGTATTTCATTTTCACCATTAAGCTAGATTTAACATTCTCTACAATGCACCTATACACATGATCATGTACATGGCATTACATGAAGAACATAAGGTCATTTGGTAACATCTGTTTATCTGACAGACTGGTTAATACAACTGATTTAATGTGACAATCTTCATTGGATAAGCAAGAACAGACTTACATCAATTTTGTTTAAATTAATTCTGTATTTTTCTTATAATAAATATAACAGGCCACCCTCTGAGGATGCTATAGCTCTACATTCAAAAAACATGCTGACAAATCTGGGTCTACACTGTCAATCAGACTGAAATTAAAGTGAAACCTGTCTGGTGAAACCACCTCTTCTGCTACTGTAACAAAAAAGTGGTCTCTCAAGACAGGTAGTCTCTCATAATAGGTTTGTGCAAGATTAATGTTTACCAAGGTCAAATTGCAGGAGATTTAAGAAAGGAAAATATCCACAACTGCAGTACATGTATTTTATTCATTATAGAGAGGTCTTGTCAAAATTATGCAATCGTTTCATCTCAAAGTAATTTTGTGCAGCAATAAATGTCATAAACTTTTTCAATTATACTTGAACAGCATGTGTACATGTAGATTAGCATAATGATGAAACATTTTATTTATCCTGTCCACAAGTTATCTAACATGCCCATACATTTCAGACTCACTTCAAATGCAGCACAAGAACTGCACCGTTAGTTATAACATACTCATCCTTTGCATGAACCAGCAGCTTTGTTCAGGTTTTAGATAAATGTGGAATATGTATGTACCAATGAATAAAATCAAAAGAGTGAATTAACCCATGCAGCAACAAAATAAACGTATTCAAAGACAATACCAAAATGCTTAATTCACCAATGACATAAAGAGATTAACTTCACAATTAAAGGATGTAACAGGCATGCACCACAGTGAACAGATGATGACAAGGTGTGGGTCTTAATTACGGTAACAAAATACCTGCAAAAAACACAAACTGTTTACAATGACAATAAAATCAGGAAAATGATAATTACTTATCAGTGACATGGTCAAAGACCTCTCATTCACCACAGGCTTTTTCAGATTGACTCCAAAGACAAACGATGTACTCAACTGATACAAGGAAGCCCTTTCAAAAGAGTTATCATTAGGATATTATCAGGCTTTTGTATTGTCATAAGAGATAAATCAACAACACAAAATTTTAAATTGACTATGCACATGTGTGACAGCTCCTTTTAAAGAAGCAACAGTTAATTATAATCAGGATTTACAGGACTTTGGCACTACAATGGTAGTTAGTGGCATGTACTTCAGTCTGGTTTACCATCTGAAGCATACAAACAGCTACCTGCATCACCTATATATTTTTCACCTATATATTTTAGGAACTAGCAGCCAGACTTGACTATTGTGTTTTGCTTTTTATAGCACAAACATGCTTGTGGCTCCAATGGATAAAATAAAGGTCAATATTATTTATATCTCTTTTTATGATGTAGCCATGCATAGCAGCGATGTTTTAGAACACACTACACTTTGTCTCCAAGCAGTCATTGTTACACCAGATTAAATAATTGTCAGCAGTGTACATTTGTTTTTGTGAAATGGGCATTCATAGCAGTGTTGAAATGCATTTTTTGCCACAAAATCATGGCTGCTGGTTGTGTTCTGCAGGTGGTTGCTGGCGACAGTGCATTTATATTATAAAATCAATATGTGCAATATATGCATCATGATTCTAGTCATAAATAACAGGTGATCACTCACAGCAGAGGTTGCTCAGACAGATCTGGGTTTGTTACAATTCTATGGATTTAAAACTAAGTAACAGAAATGAGACAAAACCAAAGACACTTTTGAAATTCAACAAATAATTTATTTTCATAGACTACAAAGTGAAAATTTAAGAAAGAACCTATATGACTGTGAATTAAATACCAACAATTCTAAACGTTCTATCACAAGAACAAATGTATGAGGTGCCAATTGAATTCCAGTGGTATTCCAAATTAATTCTGATACTGAATGTGTTGATATGCCTGCAGTATCAAATATGCTATTGTGCCAATGGCCTGGAGTGTGGTGATGTGCTAATAGTCTTTTGATGTATCACAATAATAAATTCCAAAAATCCTTGTCTAATTTCACTATAATTTCAAATTAATGTTTTATTACAAGACTATTACTAAGCATTTTGTAATTCCAGTGAATAATAATTTGAATAAATAAATCCACCCAAAATAAAAACTGGACACAACAATAAGAATGAATCTGCTTCCGATGTTAAGGCAAGAATTAATAATTCTTAGGAAAACAAGATTATACACCCTCTATTTGACCTAGGTTATAATTACCATTTTCTGAAAATACTTTATCAACTAATTGGAAATATGCAAGACCATATCTTTAACTCAAATTAAAAATGTGTGGACTCCCATTTAAATAGATCTGTTAATTGTTACTGGATGCAGAGTATGTAATTTGTGTATCCAAAAAAGTTTCTTTCTTTCTGATAAATGGTACTACTAGAGCTCTGGATCAGATTTAATAACTTCTATTATCTGATATTTAACAAAAAATATGGTCAGATTATTGCTTAGTCACTGGGGAATCTTTATGGTTAAAAATATCCCTCAAGTGTTCCTTTATTCTTACTTGGAATTCCCTTTTAGTCTCACCTACATATTGTTTGCCACACTGATGGCAGGTGAGTAAATAGATGACATTTTGTGTTGTGCAATGACCTCTTTTGTTTTGATTTATACTGGAGGTTTGTAAATGTGCTTCAAAAGATTTTAGATTTATCATTTTTCATGTAGAAGCTGCAAATTCATGATCTTGCAATCTAGTACTTTGTTTGCGAATGTTTAACCCATCAGGCTTGGGTGTCTGCTACAAAACTAAGCTTTTATTAATTGGTTACTTAATTTAGAACCAATTCTCTTTCCTTTGTGTGTGACTACACAGATATATAAGTGGCCCAAACTGAAGAAAACCTGAATGATGATCACAGCCCCTAAGAGGCTGGAAGACTGGGGGTCACCTAGGTCTACAGAAACTCTTGGGGTCTAGATGATTTGAAAGTGATTCAAGAAATGTACTGACTTTTTTTTTGGAGACCACTGGGAAAATAATTTTGAGTTGTAAAATATATTTACTGTAGGACATAATGCTTGCTAGCTTACTATATGTTCTTTAATGTAGACAAAATAAAGAATAATTTGCAATGAAACATGTACATTTTGACCTTAACTTGAAACATAGCACTATTACATTTTAATA
Source organism: Megalonaias nervosa (assembly GCA_016617855.1). NCBI lineage: Eukaryota > Metazoa > Mollusca > Bivalvia > Unionida > Unionidae > Megalonaias > Megalonaias nervosa. The sequence continues at coordinate 28,332 of JAECUM010001343.1, forward strand.
TGTTTTCTTTGCACCACAATTCCCTTTTGTAAACAGGACAAGTAATTATAATCACATTTTCTTTTTGCTCCTGCAGATACTGAATAAACATTTCTTGCATTGTATTCTTTTTGTTCTTGTATTTTTACCATTTTTTTCAACCATGAATGTCTGTCCAATTCATTTTTTATTTAATGATGACCCATACACAATGTTGTCACTGTATACAGTACACATCATGCACCCCAATTACTTCCCTTCATATGCCCTCCATATATATGAAATATATATGGAAAGACATTTTTGTGGCTCTTTCTGAGAGGACTGGAATCGAAGAAAACAGAGTGAAATTACCTTATGTCAATGTAATCGGGTAATGTCTGTCACATAGAATCTGGACATACATATGCAACGAATCTGTACCTACATTATGACAGCAAATCTGGTCTACACCACTTGACACAGATTTCAGTCCACATTGTTTGCAACATCAGATCATGCTCTGTTTGTAACAGCAGAACTGGGTCTACATTGTTTACAATTGTAGATCTTGGCCTGTACACGACAGCAAATCTGGGTCTATATTATTTGCAACAGCTGATCTGACTCCACATTGTTTTTGTTGGCATATCTGGGTAAACACTGTTTGCAACAAGATCACAATCTATAGATTTGAGTCTACACTGTGTGTTATAGCAGATCTGGTTCTACATCACATACGACAGTAGATATGAGTCTACATTATTTGCGATAGCAGATCTTAGTCCGTATCATATGCAAAAGATCTGGGTCTACATTGTGACAGCAGATCTGGGTCCACATTATTAGCAACAGAATTTTACTGGGTCTACATCATTTATAAAAGATCTGGATCTACACTGTTTGTGACAGCAGATGTGGGTCAATATCATCTGTGAAAGAAGATGAGTCTACATTGTTTGTGACAGTGAATCTGGGTCTCAGGTGTGCATCACAAACTGGTAAATTCTTTAAATAATGTTTCACTTTGCAGGACTGACAGTATTTCAAAACCTGATGCAAGGTTGATTGGTTACTGAGATAAAATCTGATAAAAAGCAAGCCAAAGAAATTACTAGACATAATTCTGGTTCTGTATAAAATAAAAATGAAAATGTGAAGGGGCATTTTAGTGGGTCCTCCCCCAGCAGGTCTCAAGGGGTGGCATCCCTGATCAAAGGGCCCAGTCAGCCAAAGACCCCTGGCCAAAAATGCATTTTAGACTATGAAAGCAAACCACTCCTTGTGGCCCTTATCATCATAATATTTTGCAAAGTTGTTACTTCATTCCACCAAACAAACAAAAAAACTGAAAAATAACCTACTCGACTTTAAACAATACTTGAAGAATTTCACAATGAACAAATATTAGTGCCTTAGTTGTTCAGTGTTCACACAGTAATTCAGCCACAATAATTTTTCATTTTTTGCAGCACATATTACAGGCACATCACACTTTTCTCTTTTCATACTAAATGTTCTTTTTTCTTCCATGGTAAAAGTTTTTTATTACATAAATCGAGTAATAAAAAATATTAATATAAATTACTTGTCCTTTCTCCCCTTAGACACAACCTATTGATATTGATGTGCTGGTCTGTTTTTTTTGTCGGGGGGGGCAGCCATGGCAAAGATTTTCTTTGCTTTTCTTCCTGTAAGCATTGACTTTGTGTGCTCAATGTTAATTTTTTTCTTTTTCTTTTCATCCTCAACAAGAATTTATTACTGTGATTGTTTTATGGTGATCTCTAGCACTGAGGCATCATGCTGCAGACATGTAGCACCATGTCCCACCAGGCCAAACAGTCCTAACACTAACCTCTTAATGCTGAGCACCAAGTGAGGCAGCTGCTAGTACCATTTTTATAAGTCTCTGGTATGACTTGGCCTTGGTTTGAACCTGCGACCTCCATATCCGAGGCCACCGTAGCAGTTTTATGTCATTAGCCAATGGCTCTATTTGTGGGCCATGAAAACAACTTCGTAAAGACATGACCATCTTTGATAGACAAGGGTACCCAGCATTAATATCATCACTTCCCCACCAGTGATCTATATGATGTCCCTCCTTAAGTTGTGGAAGAGAATCAGTCTGGAATGATCTAACTTCCAAACCATCCTGGTCCAATTGAGTTTCATTTAATACATTATGATGCATGAAATAATTAAGTTTTTACATCACTGATGCTTTTTGTTTTCAATCTCAGTAATGGGGGCATAAACAAACTAGAGGGTTAGTGAATACTATAGATGCTAGAGTTGGCAATAGTAGTTCAAATCTTTCTGGCAAAGATAGCAAAATTCTAGTCCTCTAACATTCAGTTTTCTTATTAACTAACCAAGTATATTCTCATCAACTTTGTGTTCAAGCCATTCCCATTGCCACACATTTATCAAACCTTTATCCAAAACTTTGAGTGTCCATGTCTGTATTGATTGATGCCATGTTTGACAAGAATGCTTATTTCCATCAGTTTCTTATACACAAAGATTCATTGGAAGAGTAGAAACTTTTGACCAATCAGAATGATCTTCACAACGATCATCTGTTAAATAACATACGGAATGAATACTATTAAAAGGATTGTCTTTATACAGTTAAATTATTGTGGAATGGGACTGGACAGACCTTTATTTAAAAACTGGATTGCAGATGACAGAAAAAAATGGACCACATCAAGGAAAATTGGATTATGGCCAGGAGAGAAGCTGAATTCAGCTTTAAAATGGATAAACAATGATCTCTGGATTAGTTAGCTATCATTTGTAAAAATGTTCCTATTGATTTGTTATGGATTATTGATAATTTTTATTCTTTATTTTTATTTATTTTTCGATTATGTGCTGAAACAATGTACTGGAAGTCATGACGTCATGCCGTAGCCTATTTAGCAATTCAACATAATTATGGTAATCCACACATAGTATTCTGATAGCTTCTTATTTCTATTTACAAGATTGCCAATCTGTTACATCATTTTGAGTTTCAAATAAATAAACCAATTATTATTTCTAAGAGTCAAGTGTTGTATTGACGTAAGCTTTAATTAACTGAATATTTCCTCATTTCTTATTGGGGCTTTTATAACATTTAATGACTGGAAATGGAATTATTCATAAAAGATTTCTACAACTCCAATGTCAAACATAAAAACAAACAAACAACCACGGATACTTCCCCAATGCTCCAACCCACCCACCCCCAGGTGTCTTCTTGCTCTATACATATGTAATTGACATTATATAAACATTTAACTCTTAACAACCTCCAAAAGACTTCAGGAAGAAAGCCCAAAATAATATCCTTCTTGCAGAGGGACAAGATAATTACCAATTTCCAGGCAGTGGCTTCTTCAAAGATGTGATAATGGATAGACGGACTAGTGGGTGGGCAAACACACAGCCGAATGGACTGATAAAAGGCATCATTCTATTCCTATCCTTGAGACTAAAGCAATAGGAGAAAGAAATAAACATGCAAACCTGGTTGCGTAGTGAATTATGAAAGAGAGATCCTAGGCGGTGGTTGATTGTTGCCGCTCTATAGAGGTACATAGGCTGCTTGGCTGAAGAGGTTTCAGTTTTACATGTACATAGTTTTAAAGACTTGCTCATCAAATCTATCACTTCCTTCTCAACCTGAAAAAAAAAATCTTCAGTGAAAAGTTTCACAGAAGCTTGTTTTCCTCCTCTACTTTCTATTATGTACCATTACTGTCTCTGACATGTAGAAAACTTCAACAAAACATTTTACCACAAAATCTTACTGTTGATTATGCATTACTCACTGTTGGGAATGTTAAAGTCATATCTATTACCATTTCTATTACAGGTGAGGCCAAATATGTATCAAATAAATAAATAATGTACTCATATTTTAGTATTATGGAGGAGACAGAGTAGCTAATTGGTTGACACTGCATATTCATGATTGTGAGGTCAAAGGATGAGTCTGGTTTGTTTTACAGCAAGTATACCCAGTCAACCTAGGCAGTAAATGGATGACAACACCACCAAGTCATTAATTTGCAATAGACAGGCATCTAATCCAAGTGCAACCATTTACTGTCAATAACCTTACAGCACGTAAACCAGAGAAACCAGTTTTGTATACCACTTATAGAATTTTAAAATAGACTTTTGCATTAATCTTCATATACTACCATCAACTTCATTCCTTGCCTGGTCACATTAATATGGTACACCTTTCTATGCTACCTCCAAATCCAGCCCTCCCAGAAGGAGGAAAAATATCTTGCTGTTTACGTTAATATACAATCAAAGGGAACCAACTCTTACAGGTTAACTCCCCTCTCTACCGGGTTGGTGGTTACTGTAATTTTTAACTGTCGAACACCCTGGCACTGTCATATTTTGAAAAACACAATCTTCAATAATCTTAAGAATGAAAAAAAACAAGACTTTGTGACCACCACTGTGCATGTCCACACATAATTATGCACAGCATGTAGTCTTAACCTAATTTGCATAGGAAAAGTATTCTAAGTGAAACAACCCATTTCACTTGAGATAGATACAAAGAGATTTATTACACTGCCCTGAATGGGAATGTTTCAGCAATCATTAAATAAAATGTATTGGCAAGTTTGTGATCAGTATGGACATTTCTTTGAATGCATACTTTACTCCATATATAAAATATAGTTATTCTGGAATAGTATACAAGTTTGGTTCATTGTTTGGTTAATTTTTTAAAGGCAAAATTTTGAAATGCTAGTGAGATTTAGGAAAAGATGAGCCATCTACAAATTAAGCAAAGCTCAGCAAAACTAAATTTCGGAACTCCTGGATTCAGTTTGACTTTGTGAAACACAACAGCAAGGGGGAGCAATTATGCCACTCCCTCACTGTAATGCAGATGCAGAAGGATCATTTTCTATGCTGAGAAAAATCAACAAAATCTTCTGGAAAGTTTGAACATCCAGTCTGATATGAGTGTCAAAATAAACACATCTGACATCTGTATTACCTTCATCCCCCCAAAAAACTATTGAGTGCATTAAAGACTGCATGTAATCAAGACAATATTCCACTGTCCAATGGATTTTAAAGACAGAAACTTGACACATGTATATTTTTTTTATTTAGTGTCTAAAGGTAATCCCATACTGTGACACAAAGGTCCTGTGATTTCATCTCTCCCTATTTAAAAGGGACATGACCACACCAAACTATCTGACTGTATTAGGACCATATTCCCATGCATGTGTTCCACTCATGTGTGACTGGCTTTTAGAATGGCTTTCATTTCCAGGAGGTTGACTTGAAGAGCCATCTCTTGAAGTGTCCACTTGTCAATGACCATTGTAAAGTCCAGTAGCAAGTGTGTTCCCCAACCAGGCAAACTATCATCTGTATAAATCATTATTCCCGGTTGTGGGTTTTCAATGGGTATCCATGAGCTACTTCCTGTCTTGCCACTGGCGAAGAAAGTTTTTGATGTTGGTCAAGAGACTGTACTGTTTTGATCTAAATCACCCATGATAGGTTGCCACTGTGCTAAAAGGGCCATCTCTAACGAGCATATGTAATGGCAGCCGAGGGGTAAAGAATCTGCTGCCACACTGAATAGGCAGAAGAGTTGAGGAAACTCTCTCACCAAGATAAACATTTTGTTCAAATCCTTATGATACAAGAATGATGTTTTTGATGCGTTTGTGAGGGTGATATATGAGACTGAGGTGAATGGAAAACTAAAGATGGATAAAAAAGGTCAGGCTTCCTGACATTGATTATCCACCTTAGTCTGTGAATGAGGGCAAGAAGGTTGTTCATACCCTGGACCAAAACAGAATTTGCCAAATGTTTTCGAAGGAAGTTGTCATGGTACAAGGTCATCTTGAACCTTCATATTACACGTCTAAAGTTTTGTGAAGGCCCAAGGGATTAGGCTGAGGCCAAATTGAAGAGCACTAAATTGATATACTTTGCCTAGACAGGTGAAGCAAAGATATTTGCATGCTGTCATATGGATTGGTATGTGAAAATATGTATCAAACCAGATCTAGGCTGATTGCATAGTCATTGCATTGCACTGAAAGATGGATGGAGCCTCCCAAAGGTGAATTTCAGGGCAGATATAAATCGATTGAACCTGCAGAGGTTGATTACAGGCTTAAATTGCCATTTGACTTTGTCACATGAAACAGCCTGGGGTAGAAGCACTCTATATAAGGCTTTCACACAAACTCTACTGCCCACTTCATGAATAAAAGATACATCTCCTTCTGTACCATGTCTGCCCTCATGGGATTGCTTGAGGTTTCTGTTGTTAAGGGGGCATCAAAAGTGGTGGAGGCTGTATGAACACAATTCTGAGGCTTCAGACATGACTTGGATCACTCAGTTGTTTTGCAGAAAAAGGATGATTAAAGCCTGACAAAGAAGACTGGTGATCAAAAGTGGGTTGCCAGTGAGCAGGGGAATCTGTAAGTCAGTCATTGGTTGTGGCAGGTTTGAAAGAGAAACATTTTCTTTCTCCCCCACCTGCTGGTGAAAAGCAGGGGTATATCACTATAATTTGCCTGGCCATAGTTACTATGTTGTCTATGGGAACTGCCTCTATTGTACCCCTGCTGACGATGTTCTCTTCTCTGGAACAAAACCTGGTCAGAATTTCCAGAAATGGTAGCCTGCATTTTCAGGTGGAAGGGAAACTCCTGTGCCACTTGTTTTATAACCTCCTCAATTCAACCCCCAAATAGAAGCGGAGACACAAACAGGAAGGTGCATAAAGTTGCTAAGAAGAATGCATCTCTTCTGACTAAATCTATATTGCATGGAGCCATCAAGGCATTAGCCATATTCACTTGTTGATAATCCGAATGACAAAGCCTTATAATTGAACAAAATCATGCGCAACTCTACTTCTTGTTCTCAGTCATCTCTAATTCTGACTGTTGGCACTTCATGCTGAGATGAAATTGACATTGCTCTCTTTTTTGTGGCCCTTGAGTTGCTTCTTCAGAACATTATACAATGTATTTTTGGAACACACTTTATTGGTGTGTATTGAAGAGCACTTTGCACAAAAAAGCATGTTTTGTGCGCATCCTCCATGACCATAAATGTTTGCATTTAGTGCACTTTGTTGTCATCTCTATAATGAAGAAGAGAATAAATAAAACAGTGCATTGAACAAATGTATATAAAATTTGCAGTAAATTCCAACCGCGTAAGAAAACAATTTATAAATGGAATAATTACATAAACACAGTGCCAGGAAAAATTCCACCAGTGTAAATGTTACTGTTCAGTATAAATTGTGACAAAATGAATTACACAATAATGATCAAAATATCAATAAATTCACTAGATTTTACAAAAATGTATGCACCATATAAAAAGTTTCACTTATGGTATCACTGAAAATAATAGATGAATGAGGAAATTTAATTTAGAATAAACTGGATTATCAAAGGAATGTCTTTGCAACAATAACAATAAAAACTGATTACATCCTGGTGTAACAGTAACCACCTGGTGGGTAGGAAGGTCAGTTAACCTTAAGAGTTGCTTCATTCTGTATGACTGAGAGGCATAAAGATGTCTTTCATCTTTCTGGGAGGGCTAGATTTGGAGGTAGCAGAGAAAGATATCCAAATGTAAACTGGTAATCTGGTAAACTGTATCTGATAAGAAACAATTAAAAAAATAAAACAGTTTATACATGTTGTCTCATAATATTATCAGCCAAAAATAATTAAAATTCAATTCTGCAAGAAATATTGTTATCCAATGCAGCCTTTCTTTTTTGATACATGTGTAAGTTGTTGAGTAATTTAAAAAGCACAACGTACATCTTCCTGTTGATGGACAGTTAGTGGGGCATAGTCTTGCATCAATGTTGCCATATTAAAGTAAGTGGTGGAGAGTTCCCAACTGACAGAATCTGCAATCTCAGCATATGACTGATTGTGATCACTTTTTAACAAGCTCAGAGCTCTCAGATAACTCTCTTTTGCCTGCAGAAAAATATATTAAAAAAATGTAAAGTTAATGCTGGTAGTACATTTACAGACCTTGGAACTAGTAATGTTATCAAATTTGCATTTTGTTTGCATTTAATTTGCATTCATTCTGCATTTCATTTGTACTGCATTCCCCTGTTTACCATTTAGCTACCATCTTGTAATTTATCATTTACAGTCTCAGAAAAGTTTTGATTTTGTGTCCATTCCATTTATTCATCATTTCATTCACTTTTGTTCATTTTGGAGTACATTTACCAGTTGGGATTTCCATTTTCAACATTAATAAATAAAAAGAACTATAGATTTTGCATCTTTTATTATTAAGAGTGCACTTTAATAAAATACAAAATACACAAATTCAAAGACAGCACTGAATTAATGGTAAACATAAATATAACCACAACTGCAATAGATGTAAGAATATTATTGTAGAATATTTTTGCCACCAAATTGTATTTCTAATTTTATTTCATTCAAATAACAACTGTGCAGATACACCTACTAGTGACAATGTTTTCACACCAAAGGCAGTTGTTAAAATACATTACAGCTTGTAAGTAATGAAAACTTGTCTATCTGTGTAAAGAATAAATACTCTGATCCCATATTATCAACCAAGGAAATTTCAGCCTAAAATACAGACAAACAGATTTCACATCTTATATTCATTTATCATTTATCATTCTGCATCCTTCATAATGTAGTATCACTAATTTGCTGGGGGTACCAATTTTTTTTATTTTGTTGTTAGACAAAACCATGCATTTAAAGACCAAATGAAAAAATAGCCACCTATGATAAAAAGACATCACCACCCCATTTTATTACTGTTTCCTTTGTTGAGATCAACAAAACCATGTGACAAACCAATGTCATGGAAATATTAGCTTGTACATGTGTTTGTTTTATTTCAACTCTTTACAAAAAAATAATTTTATATTGTTTCAATCAACACAGTATCTGTAGCTGTATTTCCACTAACGGCCTTAAAGCAATATGTTGTGAATTAAGTATGGGTAGAAACATAAAAGAAGCATAAAGTATTCAAACACCGTAAAGAAATGACAGAATAATGAATGATACTAGTATATGAAAATTAGATTTTGTCCTTATTTAAACAGATTCTTCATTCAAGTGGAATTGGTGTCAAATAATTGAAATCTTCTTGTGTATTGCAGAGTACATAAGATCACACTCGGCTAATGTTTGGACAAAACCAATGAAACAACATCACATCAAGCATGCTGGTACACACAAATCTTTGTCAGGTAAATAATCCTTAAATTGGCAAGTTAAACAAGTCCAGCATTCTCAAAGCCACAGACAATTAGATCTGATCTTTCACACATTTTCATGTGAACCGCAATTATCCATTCAGCATGAATTGGCTTTATTGATAAAGTTCTAAGTAAAGTCAGGTGGTTGAAGTTGGTTCGTGCATGAGGCTGGCTCAAACAAAGAAATGGGTCAATTTTCTCTTTAGATTTAATTAGCATATTCACAATCTGATGGACTCTAAACATATCAAATGTTTGTGGTGAAAAGGAAATGAATTTATCAAAGTTGTTTTCAAGAGTAGTAAACAGAGAGAACTATTACTTTTGTCTTATTTAAAAATACAAAATGAATAATATGCAAAAGACAGAACTGAATTTAGGATTAATAAAAATATAACTGCAATTACAATAAATGTAAAAATATTAGCTGTATAGTATTTGTCAACAAATTTTATTTCTTTTTGCAGTTTGTTCCCAAAAGCATCATACAGACACAACCACTGGTGATGATATAATCACTTCAATGACAACTGTTACGCCAGCCTCAAAAAGAAAACATCATAGCTTGTAAGGATTGAAGTGTAAAGAATCTTATCCCATATTATCATGGCTATTGACCATCAAAATTTACAGCAGCCTGAAAATATTAGATTTTCATATCAATTCACGAAATGCATTCACATTTGATTCCATTTTCATTTATCATTCTGCATTCTGTATTTGTAATTGCTTTTTTCAAAATGCATTCATCATTTTGTTTTGATTCATTCTGCAGCTCATCAGCATTCATTCTGCATTCCATTTTCATTTCCCTGGGAAAATTACTCTTTTCTGGGTCAGAATTAATTCTTCATTATGTATCATCTAGCATCCAACACTCAATAAAGCCATGTAATTCTTTTCTTTTGGTGCAACTTCCACATGCATATGAATGATTCTCTTTAACATGTAGAGACTGTTAATGAGCTTGAAACAACCAATATGTACTTAAGATAGGCTGTCTCATGCACCCAAAGTAAAGAAAAATCATACATGCTTACTGAGCAAGATGTCTAAATTTATCAAAAGACTACTTTTTTCTGGGAAAGCTGAAGTAGAAAGTCTTGAGTTCAGATATATAAACAATAATAACATACAAAAATCCTTAGCTTATGTTACCCTCCATTTATCAACATACTTGTTGGAAATAGTGCCGCTCCTGATTGCTGAATTCTGGTTTTTCTTTGTGATGATTGATATTGGTAAATGTCTGTGCACAGAGTCTCATGAGCCTGCCCATGTTACAGTGTAGAAGAGCCTGGTTCACCACATCAGCAGCAATCTCAAATGTGAGTATTCCTTGTTGAATCATATTGCTGCTCTTTTTCCACATCATTTCCATCTCTTCTGTAGGTTGGCTGCCAACTAATGATTACCAATGTAAAACATGATATAAACAGATCTTGGTATTTTCTTTAAAAGTCCTGATTTCATTACAAATATAAATCATAAAAAAGAAGAAAAAATTGATCATGTATTAAACTGGCAATTCAAGACAAAAATAACATCTCTGCCATTACCGTTTGCCTCATGACCCACTGATGCAAATCTTGACAGAAGCTTTTCTTTTATCTACGATCTAAGGGAGGGAGTGGTATGGTTTTTTCAAATTTACTTAGCACAGTAAGTGGGTGAAGCCTTTCTGTATCATGGAATACAACCTATAAAAAAAAACTAATATGAAAATATCCCCACCCCACCCCATTTCCTTTTTCATAATTAAGCTCAATCTGGAACAATGATTAAATAATTTGTATGGCAAAACTTATCTCTACCAAACTGGTGAATTTAACTTCTGAACAAACATATTTTCAATAATACCTCTGTACATGCATACTTGTCAATATTTATTACTTGTATCAGAACCAATCTAGTAATTAAGACATGTCAATGAAATGGGAATGAACACAAATGGTTCTGCTTTTACATATTCTAAGATCACTGATGTAGACTAAATGTTTTCATTATATGCTTATACTATAGAAAGGACATATTTTTCACAGCATTTATGCTACTGATTTATTCTATGCTGATACTCTGGTCACATACCCCACCAACACTACCAATATCACAAAATTAATGCAGAAAGGAATGCTTCATGTACTTAATACTCTTTTCTTTCTGAATAGTAAAAGATAAATGTACATGTTTCTAGTCTGGGATTAAATTTATAAGCCTAAATATAATCATAATAACAACTATATGGCTATTGTTTTTGTGCTGATCTGCTCTACAAAGAAATTTTTTTTTAAAATAAATATAAATGTATATTCATTTCATGTTCTAACTGTTTGCACATTAAAGAGGAAAAGAGTTATAAAAGTTTGTTTCCAATGCAAATTAAGAAATAAAATACTTTTAAACAAAAAATCTAGTTGTAAACCTTCACTTTGAAGGAGTGTCTGAGCTTGCTGCATGTACCAGACTCCCATCTCATTCTGTGCATTTCCAAGTCTTTTCATCAGAGATCCAATTATATCCTGCCGGCCTTCAACCAGGGACTGACCCAAATCTATGCAATGTTGGTAACACCTGATGCAGCTGCTGTAGTTTTTCTCTTTATCCGCTGTAAAGTCAAAAAGCCACTCATGTTCTGCAACATCAAGAAAACAGATTATCATTAAAGGGCATTGTTTGCACAAGGTATCTTAAATAAAATAGTTACAGTGTATGGCACAAAATACAATATTATTATAATAAAACAGACTGATACAGCAATTTTAGATATGCAAAACAAAAGATAAATTTATCTATGCAAAGTGTAGCCACAGATCTGTTATGAAAACAATGTTGGCAAGTCAAAATGTTTCATCTGAATTGTTACTGAAGCAAAGAGTTTTCATCCTTGTTTAACTGTAACAGTAGATCTTGGTCTGTACTGCAGATCCAAGTCTACACTGTTTGTTTAAATCATATGTTCAAGCACAGAGCTCTGACCCTGATTTGCCAGTGTATTCTGTGTTAGCAGATCTCAGTCTGTGCTGACAGATCCAAGTTTATACTGTTCACCCCTCTCTTTATTTCAAACAATTTTATAAAGTAATGGTCTGTTATTATGAGGCATCTTAGTATAACATGTTGTTATGACTCCATGGTCTTTAACTAAATAACAAAAAATTCAAAATGTAATTTATTTCTCTAAAATAGAAAGTGAAATATTAAAAATAACTTAAAGTATAGTGAATAAAATCCTAAATATAGACCTTAATGTTCTATCACAAGTCCAAAAGTATAAAGAGTAATCCAACTGAGTTCAAGCGGTAATACAAATTAAGTTCAAGTCTGTAATAGTCTGATGTGTCAACAGTCTTGATGTATCACAATTATAACCCAAAATGTCTTTAAATGAATACACAGCAATCAATACAGCTACTAAATCTGAAAAGTTTCAGCACTTTGCAATTCTAATAAATAATTGAAATAAATAAATAAATCTACTCAAATGTTAACAGCTATTTGTCTCTCCTAAGACTGATGCTCATGCTAAGAATAACTAATCATCCCAAATATCAAAACTTGCGATACAGTAGGGAAAACAATACGAGGCTTGAATGAATCATTTTGAAATCACTCTTGTCAACAAGGTCAAACTGAATTTCTTGCTGCTGACTAATCAGGAATTAGGTCAGCCTATTTTTTTTTTTTTTAGAGAAAAAAACATGACATGTACTGAACTCATCAACATGCTTATTTGTATAAAAGTATATTCAATATATTTGAAAACTATGAATATGTTAACAAAAATGACCTTATCATAAAGTACAAAGCTACAACTATAAAGAATACTGGTAATTAATGTGTTAATTAGTAAATGACCCTCTCAATCGACAGTCATGAAAATAATCACACATAATATAGATATACACAACAATGGTTACTTATAGAAATATGGATACTGTCATGCATCTGACTATACTGGCTGAATTTGAATGTTCCATGTAACATACAGTACAAAGCAGGACTTGCCTTTATCACAGGACACAGTCACAACAGTCCTTAATGGGACCACAGTATTTAGCATCAAATCTGATGTAAAAATGCATCCAAATTTAAAATCAATTCTTCATTTCATCAACTTACAAATTCTAATCTCCTTGTATTATGAGACGACTGACAATAAAATACCCACCGTCTTCATCTACCTCCATCATAGCACATTCAATAATTTCACTCTCTTCTTCTGAGATTTCATCCAATGTCATGTTGAAATCTTCTTTCTTCACAGCCGACTTAGTAATGAGAAGACCAGTATCTGCTGATAGTTCTAGGATGTGTATCATTAACTCCGTATTTTCCTTGGCTTTTTCTGGTAAAAGCCTTCTAAATCCACCTGTAATGTATTATACATAATTATGCAAATCTCTTGTAAATGACCATGATTCAACTTTGACAATTTAACATTATTTCTAACACATCTGAGAATACAGTACTCTCTTTGGCTGTAAAATACATGATTTACAGTTGGGAACTTTTAAACCCCTTGTGGCATCATGACTAGCCATATGATGATATGACATGAACACTTCTGTTTAGGTATTTATCTAAAACATTTTCCAAAGTGTATAACAATAGCAAAAACTTAACCATGCTTTAACATTTGATCATATATACCCATGGTTATACTGTTGCAAATTTTGTGCCTTTCTGGCTAATGTACTATCGACAAAACCAAATTTGAAATGGTGTAATTTTCAATATACATTATGAAATATTAAAAAAAAACCTTTGTTTTGGAACATAAGGCCAAAAACAAATGTGTTTCCGGTCAGATTTTGTTCCTGACCCTAGCACTTTTTTCCTGATCTTTTCGAAAACAAATTTCACAAAAAAATTTTGCAAAAAAGATTACTGAAACTGATTTGTGCATCTAAATGAACTGGCTTAGCCCAGTATTTGAAGAGCTAAATACATTATATATCCTAATCAAAATAATACTTTTGATTTTAAAAAAGATACCTAATTACACTAACTATAAAATTAGTACAGTATGAAATATGCACATTTTTTTGGCCTAATATGCATAACACAGAGCTAAAAAAACTTATCAAATGTTGTCAGATATCTGTTGTCAGTTGTAGTCAAACCCACAAAGCTTTCCTTTTCCCCCTTACTGCCCCAACCCTTTGCCTCGAAAAGTTAACATTAAATGTAATAGATTTCCACATTTGGTTTTCTGTTCAAGTTCTGAAGGCATTATGTTGTTAGAGAATAACCAATATGCTTTAAAATTTGACACAATTTTTATCTTTCTTTTGTTAAATGCAGTCAATAATGCAGGCCTTATATCACTCAGCTGTACATAGGTCCGATGACATGGTGCTGTAAACTAGGCCATATTAATAATAATAATAATGAGGACTTTGTATAGCGCCTAATCTTTAGAAGCTCTAAGCACTTTACAACATTTGACAACACTTAAAAAACATATATAATGATATAATTACAAAAATAAAAACAAACACCACGAAATTAGAAAACGGAAAACATGCTGTAAACATTTAAGGTAAAGAAACATTATTAGGTCTTTAAGTCTGTTCTTGCAGTTGAAATAGATGAGTTTTAAGGGCGCTCTTGAATGAGATCACTGTGTCTTTGTGTCTAAGTTCAGTGGGCAATTTGTTCCACGTTGCTGGGCCCTGGTATGCAAAAGAACGTTGTCCATATGATTTCATTTTCATAGTAGGAATAATGAGAATACGAGTGTCAGAAGAGGAGCGTAAGTATTTTGCTGGTGTGTACACATGGGTGAAGTCAGATAGGTATGTTGGATTGGAGCCCGTCAGTGAAACGTTGCACAGAGAACAAATTTTGTGTTTAATTCTGGATTGAATGGATAGCCAGTGTAGGGTACAGAGCAGGGGGGAGGTGTGCTCTGATCGTGGTACTCTAAGGATGATCCGAGAAGGTGTGTTTTGAACTTTTTGAAGTTTCTGGAGTAGATATTGAGATGAACCAGACAAAATTGCAGTTGGGCACTGACTTAGGTGGGGAACAATTTAAATTATGAGTTCAAGAGATTTTCTGTTGCAATCAAACTTGCTACTCTGTTTTCCTGTGAATTAGTATCAAGGCACAGTTTTCTGCATATATCTAACTTTACTGGGACTATTTCACCTTTTTTTTCGTATGACAACTATTTGTTGGGAATATCTCTATTTCACTCTTAACCCATGAAATCAAAAGTCTACTCCCAAACTTGGTTGAGGAAAAACTATGAAGCAGGATTAATCAAACCCTATGGCTAAGCAGGATTAATCAAACCCTATAGCCAAGCAGGATTAATCAAACCCTATAGCCAAGTGGGATTAATCAAACCCTATAGCCAAGAGGGATTAATCAAACCCTATAGCCAAGCAAGATTAATCAAACCCTATAGCCAAGTGGGATTAATCAAACCCTATAGCCAAGCGGGATTAATCAAACCCTATAGCCAAGCGGGATTAATCAAACCCTACAGCCAAGCAGAATTAATCAAACCCTATAGCCAAGCAGGATTAATCTAACCCTATAGCCAATTGGGATTAATCAAACCCTATAGCCAATCGGGATTAATCAAACCCTATAGCCAGCATCCAGGACCATATGTATTTTAAGATAGGCAACTGAAATTTTTCAAGGCACTAGTCTCGGACAAGTGTTTTTCTTCCTCCAATTTTAAAAAAGTCGGCCAACTGCTAATTTTCATACTTAAATATATACCTTTATCTGGCCATTCAGGTCCTCTGGGCATACTGAATGCTTAAATCTACATGAATTTATAGATTCACACCCTCTGATAATACAGTAAATGGTCAATGATAACTGTCGCATACACGAGTTCTACTACTGCCTGACTGCATATAAGGACAAATGACCAAATTATCAGCCAATTAAAACACTTCAAACAAATTCGGCATGATTAATTAGCAGTACTGTATATAACCCTGTTATATTGTTTATTTAACACTGATACTCATAAGCAGATGAACCTGTGATTCAATCCAGTGAGTCAATGCAATAAAATTCATGGAAGACACTTCATCAACACAAGTGTCTGTTTCCTTTATGAACTGATTAAATTACTGTTACTTTCTCAAATTTTTTAGTTGATTATACAGAGAATCAACTTCAACATGCAATAATGTGTTGGAAGCAAAAAAATTACACTAAAGATATGTTCTGTGCTTGCATTTAAATAATATAATGTATGTTGTGGTCAATTTAGTAGAAGTAGTTGTCAAATGAGGTGATCTTTTCTATTTGGATAAAATGGGTCATAAGGAAGATTCAGGGAAGGACAATTCACATGAAAATGGAAGCATAAAACATAAGGCTGAATGTCTGAGGTAACAAATTCTCCTAAAGTAACATAAGCCAGATGCTGTACAGCAAAATGTGTCAAATATGACAAATCTTAGACACAAAGAAATTTTCAACCACAATAGGCTGATAATTATCCATGGCTTGAATTCATCTGCTCTGAAGGAAAGATGTTTTGCAGTTATTGCAAACAATATCCCAAACCGGCACAGGTTGGAAATTCAGCCAGTGTATTTACCAATGGAACTGACAAATTCATGAGTTAATCATGCAAGTCTTAGACAGGTTTGGATAAAGCCTGTGCAGCATAGTGTATGCATGACATCAGCCAGCTTGTGTAGAAGATCCCTGATGATGGAGTAGCTAACACTCCACTAAGAAATGCCAGCTTAAAACTAAAGAGAATTAAATGAAAAACAAATTAGAGTTCTCTTTAACACAGCCTACACCTTAGTCCAATATGGAAAACTACTTTTTTAAAGAAATGTAGTGTGCACTCTAGGAGAAGAATGTTCTTAAAACTGGGTCCTAATTATACAAACAGGATCAGGGTCAGTTACTTTGTTTGGTCAATTCATCAAGTTTGGAGAGAAGTTAACAGAGATCTGATTCCATTAAAATCTTGGGACAAGTAAAAATGCAGGTGGGACGAGTGAATTTTCTGAAACCAAAACCTGATCAACCCTGATTATTTACAAATGCTACTGTGCTCTATTGATGGAACAAGAATTAGAGAAATAGGTCAAGGATTTGGCAAAGTTCAACATCAGTAGGGGCCATAACTCTGTAATGTTTTACAGGAAAGGGGTTACAATCAAACCTCAAACAGGTTATCTTAATGTTTAAGAATCATACTGAGTTCAATTAATGGTGTTCATAAAAAATTATCAAATGGAAATTAAGAGACAAATAAGAAACCCATGTCAAATAGGGGTCATAACTCCATAAATAGGGGTCATAATTCCATAAAGAAAGCAAGCATATTGCTGGACAATAGGAAAATTCAAACTTGACCTTGGACTTCTTAATAAAAAAGCTCAGATAAAATTTGGTTGTAATTTATGGAGTCATTCAATTTATGGAGTCCTTCAAAAGTTACTGAATGGAAACTGATGGGAAAAATAAGTAAAATAGGAGACAAAACTCCATGAACATTTGCTGGAAAAGTTAAAAGCAAATCTGACCTAAGACTTCTTAATGAAAAGCCACATACCAAATTTGATTTTAATCTACTGAGTGTCTCAAAAGTTACTGAGTAGAAACAAAATTGAAATGTAAAGTTGTATGTTAAGCAAGGGCCGTAATAAAAAAATTTAACCAGAAAAAAGGTGAATATTCATCTCTGACCATGGAATTCTCAATATAAAGCCTCATACCAAATGTTATTTTAATCCATGAATGTCTCAAAAGTTATTCTGCAGAAATGGAATTTGTCAGGGAGGTTATTTGAAGTAAATGTATGACCTCTGCTATTCCGATGGGTATGGTCATAGACACTATGCACTGGGAGATTTTATTTTTTAAATTTCTATAAAATCTAGTTTATTTCAGTTCTGGGCCTATTATTACCAATTATACTGTGATACTCTATAAAAGAAACCTTTTATAATGTGTTTTCACATACAAATCTATTATCACATTTGTTCATAAGGTACCAAGAATACATTTATCTGATGATCTCACTTAGAACACCGCTACGGTTCCTGTGAATTGGTTTACAAATAAGGATCACTGTAATAAAATGTAAAAGGCAAGAGATTATGAGGACAAGTGAGGAATGGACTCAAATAACTACACCTTCACTTCTCCCCATGCCTGTGTAAGTTTGGGATACAAAATAGGCCCAATGCACTCTCTTGCAAGCTGTAAGAAGCAACAAATGGGAGCAACCTTTATACCATGCAATGTTTCAGATGATAAAGTTCTGGTTGAGAAGGTCATGGACTTTATGAAAGAGTGCAGTTTGTATTTAAAAAATGACTTTAAAAAATGCATTTTAAGGATCTTACCCTCTTTTGCCTTTATCTTTCTTCTGTATGCCTTTCATGGATACCAGAACCTACACATCACTAATGGCAGGATTGTGCTGATGTCCTGTTAAACTCAATACTTACTTACTTACTCACTTTACTATACATACATACATACATACATACATACATACATACATACATATGCATCATTCACAATAGCTCACACACAACGGTTTAAAGAAAACAAAGACTGCAGCATCAACAAGTATGGGAGTTACCTAGGGGCCTAAAATTAAGAATGGTTTGGACATCGATATTGAGAAGTGGGGGAAGGGGGATAGAGGGTACAGATCAGGTAACGTGGTTGAATATTTGTTTAATAATCACAATAAGAATAATCATCAATAAATAGCATTTTTCTAATGAAGGTATATACTTTTCTGTACAAACCACCTTTATTTTAAATACATGCAATGATCTTTGACAGACTGTTTAAAACCATACTCTAAGTGGCTTAAAAACGCATCATGTGTACCTCCAAAAACATTGTGTATTATATCACTATATTTTGCATGTGAATGTGGATACATTTTGCATGTGAATGTGGATACATTCTAGTGCTACTGTCGATTCACAGTCTTGATTTTTTATAGTTACATTTATTTGATAACACCAATGTCAAAACTATATTTTAAAAAAAATATTATATTAGTAAAATACTGATGTGTGATTTCTTTGGAAGTTATAGCAAAATTTCTGCTCATCCTTGAACAAACCTGAGTGCCAATTCAGGAATTTTAAGTTCACAATAAACTTTGGAACCTGTTTCTCCATGATGAAACCCATTTGTGAAACAAAGCTTTCCATACACATAGTACACATTTCACTTGGATCCTTTGCTATTGTTGGTCACATTTGTGAATAAGTATGATAAAACACTGATTAATGTTTGATACTTTAACTATGTTAAATGTACTTTCAGCATTATCAGTTTTCAATTAGCCAACTGAAAATAGTTGACTTAACACACTACTGTGAATGCTAGTTTTCAGGCAGGTAGAATCTGAAAGCCTATAAATTCTTCATTCTATCCCTTTTACTTGACTTGATACCAAAGACTAATTAATGTGATAATACAATGCAGGTCAAAGTTTAATTCACTGCAGGGTTTTATGTCTTAATGCCTTTTTTTCAGCAAATGATAGGCTGAACATGGCAGCCAATATATTTGGTAAAGGAAGAATCTAGGAAGAACCACCAATCCATGGGAAGCTAATGATAAATTTTCTCACATACCCATGCTAGTCAAGCTGAGTCTTGAACTTACATGGACAGAGGTAAGCTGTATGAGTGATCTGTAAAGGTGAGCTCCTTAGACCACCTGGCCACCAAGGGCTCCATAATTCATTGTAATAATGCAGCCAACACTTCCTCAAGTCAAAGATCAAAACACAGTTGGTACTTAATTAGGTTCTAATGGAAATATTTACAGGCATAACTGTGATGGTCTCTGATACTTTCACGTCTGAGTACTATAGGGTGAATCATATTTATGATGATTACACTGAAACACTGAACTCTTATAAAAACAGTGGAAGCAAAGTGATTTATCAATATGGATATCTTCAGATGATGGCTGTAATATTTAACAAGTTCCATGGCAACCCATCACAAATTATGGGACTAGCTCTTTTAAAAAAAATTGTGTGCCACATGGAACAAAAGACATACACAATGATTCCCCTATCCCACCATGGGATGGAGTATCAAATGAAACAAAAACAGAGCATGATGAGGAGATGAAGAGTTACCAATTAAATAAACTTACAGAGGCATATCAATGCATTCTTGAGCAACCTAAGACACTCCCTAGACTTGTTTTGTGATGCATGCATTTTGGCCAGAGCATGAAATGTTATTGCAGCCTTGCGGATGAGCTTGGCTTTGAAGGAATCATGCCAACTGCTTGACCTTGAGGATTCATCTGTGCACATCTGTACTACTTCCTTACACTCTGCAATGTATAAATCCTCTGAGGAGACTGCATGTTTCTTCTGAAGAGGTTCGTAGTGAAGAGGTATCGCCTCATCCCTATTACATCTGGCCTGTTCTTCAACGATGTGAGATTCCATTCGTTTCTTCTTTGCGTTATGAAGTTCAAAGCAAACCAGACCCTGCAAATTGACCCCAAAATTTCTAGTTAATGATTTGGATGATGATTCAGATTTTACACATTATTTACTACAGTCACATCCTTCACAGCATATTGTAACATATAAGTTCCCAGACCATAAACATACAACAGTCCTTCAAGAGATATGCTCTAGTGGCCAATTTCCAGGAATTTAAGATAAGGCCATTTCTTCCTATTAAGTGCTGGGTGTTGAAACCATGTCTGATAATTACATTCTACAGCAATTACAAGATTTTCACATTTACTGCTGTGGTAGATCAGAGAGGCACTATTTTGGTTTAGGACCAATAAGACATGAGATAAGAAGTCTTCTGGTGGAAAACCCATGTTGATATGACTTTCCACTTTGAAGAAGTTAACTGTAACAAGATTTTCAAGATGGCTGCCATGGTAGCTATACTGGATTCCATAACAAGGCTTGTGTCATGTGCCTATTGGCTTCTGCACATTTATCCATCGTTAGACCTCCGTCTAATTTCCTTATTTCTATTTATAGTAACTATACATGAAACAGTTCCAAGAAAACAGATGGGTATTTTTAAATGTGAAACCACGCCACATTTTCATTTTATTTTGATACACTTATATACATAGTGGGCCAGTCAGAATTGAAAAAAAATGGCACCAGATATTAAGAGAAATGGGCTTTATTGATGTGACTCATGGATATTATATAACTGAAAAATGTTATTGAGGGATTTTGATAAACTTAAAAACATGTATCAGGTAAAGGACAAACCAATAACACTTTCAAAATTTTGAAAAATTAATTCAACATTGATGTAATACAGAATTCATCATTTGTTCAGGACTACTGAGCAAAAGTTAGACATGTAGACCAGCTAAAGTGAGTGTTATGCATAAATAATTTATCACTCTGTTTTGTGTCTATACTCTAGCATTAACAGCTAATCTACATGAATTCAGCAGATTTGTGACAATAATTTTAACTGCAGATCCAGGTAAGTAGCAAAAATAAATGTACATTTTTCATACAGTTTTCTATAAGTATGGCATTTATTATACAGATTGCTCTTTTTATACTCAGATTACACTTTTTGCCACTTATATTAGCAATAATTATGCTTATACCTCTTATGGGCTGGCATTTATGAACCTACAACAAAGCAGTTCTGGTTCACTTTTAATACAATTTCCTCTGATTGGGTACCCAGGTAACCAATCGTTAGGATTGACATGTAGGGTACCCAGTAGAAGTTTCCTAAAATTTTGACAGATTTATGTAAGTTTGGTAAGATAAGATTTATATAATGTTAACATGATTTAAAAAAACAATTCAACATAACTCTGATGAGTTTTTTTTTAACCCAAATCATGAAAAAACAATAATGACATTAAATCAAACAAGATTTGCCAGACATACCAACAAAGCATAATACAGAGATACAACTGGACAAATCACATAGCACATAACTTAAAATATAAGGAAGCAAAGCATTTTAAAAAGGCAGTTGAAAGTCAACTAGTATTTAGGTAAATATTAATAATACAGGGTAGGATAATTTAAAGGATGCAGAAAGGGAGCTATGTTACTAAAATGTATAGGGTGAAAACTGAGATTCAAATTAAACACAAAAACAACAATTTAGGACTAACAGCATGCTGAGATGAAGATTACACCTTACTTAAAAAGAAATGAGCTAACAGTAAGGCACAGGATAGTATATGAAACGAGGAAAGGAAAGCAAAACTGTGACACAGATATTAATCTGTCATCATCATGGCATCAGAGTTGGAGGGATTAGTTTTATTTGCTGATATTACATATACAGTCTTTATCACTCCAGGATCAAATTAATGATCTAAATTGTTTAAAAATTTGATGTTCACTAAGGTGATTTGGTAGCTCAATCCACAGAGTGCCAGCTCCATATCTAAAAGATTTCCAGCCATATGATGAGGTCTTATTTCTAAAGAAATATAAAATATCTGAAATCTAAGATTATATTTATTGTGTTTGAAACACATGAAATCATTGGGGGATCACATGTGTTCAGAACTTTAAAAGTCTCTACAGCCAAAGCCATAAGTCTATGCATCTTCAGGATTGTCATTTGTTGCCTTTCATAAGAGTTTTCGATAACTGTATAATCATCATACACAAATCTCTGAGCACGCTCTCTACTTTTTCAAGTTTTGTAGTATTCACGTCACCACAGAAATGCCAGGCTAAGGGACAGAAGTTGGAACTGTCAGTTTGTTCATTCTAGTTAACTTCTGACCAATACATTTCAAGACAAATAGTTGCCATGAAACTTTCATACAAATATTTTTTTATAGTCAATGTCAATTCCTAGCAATTTAACAAAGTCTTCACAGTTTATGACAGCACCCGCACTGCTTATGTTAAATAGAGGCTTCATACTGAATGTGTTTTTACCCACATCTAGTACTTGAAACATTTCAGAGCTGACTTGTATTTTGTGTGCAAAACAGTTTCAATATGATGGGTAGAATGCTGACAAGTCTATGGTTACTTTTATCACAGGAATTTTCTTTTTGAAAATCAGAACTGCTTGGGCTTCCTTCAGATGATCCGGTAAAATATTTGTTAAATTTTGATAATTAGGTCTGTAACATGTGCAACAAGGACAGGTGCCCCACCATTTAACAAGAATTTGACCTCCCCCAATAACCTGTTTTAAAATTTAAACTCCTTATGAATAAATAAACTACTTCATGGCTAACTTGCTTAAATTAAAAAATGTTATCAATTATCCTTAATAATCTGATGGATTAAATGGTCAAAAGAAACATCCTTTCTGATGTCTAATACCAAATTAAATGAAAATTACTTAAGATTTCCTTGGTAGTGGTTAAAATTATTTGTCGGTCAGCAGACAACTTTTAGCTCCCTTTAGCTAAATGTTGTATCTGGGAGGGCTAGATTTGTGAGGCAGTAGTAATTTGCCTAAGGTATAATGATTGGGTAATGTATTTAAAGAAGAAATTTAATAATAATAACAGAAATTATTGTGTGGAAATGAATGTGTGTAGGTCCAACAATCAGGAGTGACAGCTCTACTAAATGTGTGTGCATGCAATTTAGATTTTTAATGTAGCTTTAACAATTTTTCAGTCATACTGCTTAGATGTCTGCAATGTGGCAGTGTATAGTGATGTCTAGCACTGGGGCATCATGCTGCAGACATGTGGCATCATGTTTCACCCTGTCACATTATCCTGATACCAGACTGACCAGTCCTTACACTAACCTATTAAAGAGGAGTACAAAAAAAGGCAGCTGCTAGTACCATTGTTGTATGTCTTTGGTATGACATGGCATGAGGTCAAATCCATGACCTCCTGCATCCAAGGAAGATGCTTTAACCACTTAGACCCCCTGAGCAGTCGCTTTACTAAATGATGATGTAGAAAGCTAATAATAATTACAATAGTTATTGTGTGGAAACAAATGTGGATGGGTACAAGAATCATGGGTAACAGCTCTACTAAATGCTAATGTAGAAATCTAATAATTATGTGAGTTACTGTGTGTAACTGAAAGTGGGTGGGTAGGAAAATCATAGGCCACAACTCTGCTAAACGATGATATAAAAATCCAATAACTGACCTTGGCCAAGGTTCCAACAACAGCAAGTGCCATACCAAATTTGGCTGAAATCTAAATATAACTGAGGACCTTCTTGTGTGGAAATGAAAAAGGAACAGAGAGATGAAAGGACATGAAGTTGGAAGAAAAAATGTACAAAAACTGGCACACAGAAAAATTCTGTCATAAAAGCCTGAAAATTTAGAGTTTGCAACAAAACTGATGAAACATTATGCTTTCAATACCTTGTGTATGTATGTGAGAGACTCAAGACATCTTTCCTCAGTGTCTGATGTAATTGGTCTGATAGTGGACATGTGATGATAGTGATCCTGGTGATAGTTGTGACAAAGGTTATCTACCCCTACCTCTGTCGTTGGGCCAGGATCAGACTGATTTTCTTCCTGAAAAGAAAACAACAGATGGATGTGAATCAACCTCAGTAAACTTATGCAATGTTAGAAGAGAAATAACAAACCTAAACACAGACATGCAAGAGTGCCAAAAATTAGCAGAGGTCACATGAAATTATTACCCACCTAACAACTATCCCATGGAGTTTATCTTCTCAATATGCACAAGAAATTTTAAAGAACTAAACTATTTCTCCCCATGTTCTTTATTAGCATGTTAATAAATATGAAACCAGTTTTTGGCATAAAACATGTTTCTTCAAACATACTTACATGATCATAATACATTAAGAGTACACCCAAATCCACAATCACCATGTCTTTCAGCTTATCTAATAACAAAAATGCTCAGACGATATCTGCTTACTGACATGGAAATCATACATATGTTGTCTTCCCTTGGAAAAATGGGATTGGAATCCATTCCCTACAGTCACAAGTACTACTGGAGTGGATTTGCATGCATTTCCAGGGATGTCACACTGTAATTGCAGGGCAGCCTTGGATAATGTGAACATATTATAACTGAATCAATCTCAACAAAATAAACGTATTTTACTACTAAAGACTTTGTTTCTTCTTCTAATTGTTACGTGTAGGCTCGTACAAAAATAACAAGAGAAAAGAGTGAAGCCAGCAAGCTTTGTATATTTTAACAAAATAATTTATTTCCTTAGAAAACAATGTAAAAATTTGAAATAGGACTTACGGTTTGTGAATATAATCCAAAATTTAATCCTAAGATTGAAAAATACAAGTCCTATCTCTAAACAGTTCTAATAAAATCCAGGTTCGAATCTCGATGAAATCCAATATGAAGGTGATGACGTCAGATGAGACCATTGTACTGGTGGTAACAGATCCTCCACTGAATCACAGTTTATGTTTCCGTATAACTCCAGAATAAATTTCCACTGAATTTCTTTCTCCCAGAACTTTTTTATAAAAGTACACTTGTTTAGTTTTCTAGAGAATAAATTATTAAATTCCAAAAACAAAGAAAATCAAACTGGCAACAACAATCAGAAACACCTTGTTCCCTCAAGGTGTTAAGAACAACTCTGACCAGATATAGTAGAAAATGGCTGTTTTAAGCCTCGATTTTAGATCACATGGTACTCCACGCGATAGGCTATGTGATTTACTAATTTGAACATCGCAATAAAATAAAATGCCATTTATCACATATGCAAGAATAACCCTATCTATTAACCAAATTCTTACACTGAAAATATACAAAACAAAAGACTGTTTGCAGTTCAGCTAACATGCGGGCCAAAATGACCTTGGCAATAGCCAATCATTATCACTCGATGTTTACAAAAACTGTGAGCTAAAAATAGTGCTGAAGTAATGTTAAGATCTAATCAGGTCAAGCCAATTTTTGGAAAAGAGATTCAAATCCAATGAAAATTATCATTACAATAAAATATAATGAAACAAAAATAAATTAAAAGAATTCAAAACTAACACACAAGCGATTTAATTACATATATGTAACATAGTAAATTGCTTGTATAATAATACTTATTTAAGAGGGGGAGAGAGTTACAAGACTTTAACCTGCTGTGCACAGGCTTCATGATATGTGTCAGATACAGTCCAGGGTTAGCTCAGGGTTAGTACATGGACACAGTTTAGAGACAAATTTTTCTCCCACAAATCCAGCAGAAAAAGAGTAAAAAGTCATTTTGAAGCTGCTGGGAGACATGGGAAATTAGCCTCTTATGCAGCTGCTGCAAGTTCCACAAAGTCAATCTAAGCCCTTTGTGATGAAAGATTTCTGAGGTAAGAGCTTGATAATGTCTCCGACTTTCATCCAAAGGCCTATGTGACATCAGACAGGGAACAGCTGTGCTCAAATGTGTTAATGGAGACTGCCATATCTCATGAAGGTATATACACCTCTTACTCAATAACTCGAACCTGGATAATAGTGAACATGCTTATAATACAGTTCAGGCATGGATCCCATTTTTAAAATAAAAAATACTCAAAAAGTTCACCTTTATTTGGTGAACATGAAGAAAATTAAAAATGGTCAAATAAACCTTTATATATATATCACTATGTTTATCATCAAAAATGGTGGTTAGTATCCAGATATTAGAATCAACATCATGAAAATCTCAGCTTTTAATAAGAAGTCGTATTTTTTTAAATTTTATTCTCAGAATAATGATAATAACAATTTTTGACAAAATTTTTATAAATGAAAATGAGACTAATGCCTGCTGGTGGCAACAATTTAATAAATAAATATCAAATAAGTTTTGTCAGATGAAGCTTTTGTTCTAATTATATCTTTTAATTTGGTTCCAGTGCAATCATTATAAATGCAACATACCCTTCTGCATTCCAAAGAGAAAAATGTCAATCTACTGTCACAGCTAACTGAGCATTTCTGTGAGAACCTAATTAAGTAGCATGTACTGTATTTGTTATACAGTAGAACCTGTCATGAGTGACCTCTGCTATGAGCGACCACCTGTCATGTATGACCACAATCGCAATGCATGGATCGATTTTATTATATAAATGCTCTGTTATGAGCGACCACCTGCTGAACGTGACCAACGACCGCAATTTCTTGGCAAAATATGCATTTCGACACTGCTATGAACGACTGCATCGCAAAAAACAGAGATCAACACCATTGACCGTGACTTAATCCTTTGTAAACATGAGAGCTCAGGATACATGTAGTATGCAAACAAAGTGCACATTAAATAACACTAAACAACCATAAGGCAAGATAAACACCACTAACCATCATTTAATCCTTTGTATCAATGACCGCATAAATAGTAAAGATTGTTCTAATACAGTATTTTAAAAAAAAAATTAAAAATTGGCTGGCTACCAGTTTTGTGAAATTTACAAGTCCAGCGTATGGTGTCATTTGTAAATTGCAGTAAACCAGACTAAAGTACATGTCACTAACCGCCATTGTAGTGATGAAGTCATGTGAATTGCCAGTAAGATTAACCGTTTTTCATCAAAGGGAGTAATGATGGACATACGTGGTCAATTTAGAGGTTTGTATATTTTCTTTATCTTTGTGAAAGCCCACCAAGCCACCATTTGTTTACCCAGGTGCAGATGGTTGCAACCTTTGTTTTTCAAGCTATAACACTGGTGATTTAAACTTCGTCTCAAGAAAATGTATTGTTTCTTGATGAGTTAATTATTTTTTGGGGTTTCATTCATTGGTAAATAATATATATTTATTCCACATTTCCCCAAATCCTGATCAAAATCGAAATACATCTAGTCGTTATTACATCAACACTAATAACAATGGCAGAACCTACGATGAAGAAAAGAAAAATTCTAACACTGGAAGAAAGATTTAACGTAATTGAAAGAAGTGAAAAAGGGGAGAGCTCACAAAATAGCAGAGAGGTAAATCGGGTACTCCTCCAACTGCTGATAGTGATAGTGACAATGAGTCATCTATTGATGAAATTCTGCCTCTGGTTATTTCACATTCTACAGTTATAGAACATTTAAAGGAGATTAAAGAATATGCTTTACAGCATTGCAATCCCAAACTTTTGCATCTTTGCTCAGAAATGGAGATACATGTTCAGACCAATCAGCTGAGTAAAAAATGTGAACAAAGAAGTATAATGGATTTCTTAAAGAAAAGTGATTAAGTGCATAGAATAAGATACATAGGTCATAGCTAACTGTGCAGTTTTTGTTGCATGTGAAACAACTCTACAATTTATGGTCATGTGAAGTTACTTTATGGTTAGGATAAATATTACCTTTGTTTATTTCACAAATCATATACATGTGCTAATACATGTACATATTCATGTGATGTTCAAATATAAATTTGATTCACATTGTTTGATAGATGTACATTGTGTATCTTTATTATATCAAGTTATTTTGAGAGGAATGCATGCAATATTTAACAAGATTTATGAATAAAGGATATGATATATGTACTGTGAGTACTAGTATTTTTTTTCTTCTTCAACAGTGCTAACTACTGACCCTGGAAACCAGTCCATTTTCACACACCTGTCATGAGAGACCACCTGTCTTGGGAGACCACTTTTGGTTGGCAGAAGGGGCGGTCTCTCATAACAGGTTTTACTGTATTATTAAACTCAATTAAAGCAGACCTGCCTTGTATTATCATGTTAATTATGTCTTTCACATTAAATCAAATAAAGGGAATGGAATAAAAGAAGTTTAAAGGCATTCAAATCCAATCTGCATAAAGCTAGTAGTCACTGTCGAGAGTCAGGCCAACTCCTTTCAACTGATCGAACATTATTATCAATATTATTATGTCAGTAATATTATTAACTACCTTAAATTAGCCAACTAATTCACAAATGTGATCAAAGCTAACAAGCCAACCAAGCAAAATAAGTTCTTATGGAGAAGCGAGTTCCTGAGTTTGCAGTGAACCTAATAAAATTCCTGATTCACTCAGAGATTTGATGAGAAGTTTTCACTACTACTTGCAATTAAATCAAGACATCAATATTTTACTAACAGAACAATAAACAAGCTAGTATTTAAATGTTAACAGTTGTTTTGCAAAAAAATATGTGCATAGTTTATAAGACAAGAAATTTTGCTTTTGTGTCAATAAATACAATAAACAAGCAGTAATGTCCAACACAATGTTTTTGCATACACATGATGGTTGTTAAAACGTCTTGGAGTAATGTTTTTAATGATCTTTTCAGAGGTTGGGTATCTTCAAAAATAAAAAATTTATACAGACAAAGTGAAAAACAAGCTCTTTGTTGATAATTATTCCAATACAATTATAAAATGAGTATTCAGAAATTAAACAGCCCTGTTCACCAACCCCCTCCCTCCCCTGGTTTTTCTTGTTGTCCAGTGGAAATGGCATCCACTTAATTTTTTTGAGGTCTCACAGTAACTTGTGCACTTGCTTTTAGTGTGGCCTATGTTTCTGGACCCCGGTGTAAACAAGTTATTGAGACAGAGGTATATGAATGAAATTCATTGGTCTTAAGTTATTTCTTCATTGGCTAAGCCGATAACCGCAAAGGTCTAGATGACTAAAATTAAAGTCCCTTCTATATCTGAGCCTTAAAAACAAGAAAGAACTCCCTCTTCAAATTGGCTCAGTTCACTTAAGTACCCTGATGAGGTCCTGTAGATGCCCTAAGCAAGAAGGAGGCAAAGAAGACAGCAGTTCAAGACAAATGACTGGTTCTCAAATGAGCAGGAACCATTTCTTAGTAATGAAAATGAAACCAATTTTTCCTAGTAAAATATATTTCTTCGAAAATACTTAACTTTTGTCATGAACCCTCTGTCTCCTCTGGAACATCAACTAAAGGCCACCTACAAGACCCAGTATGGGCTTTCAGGTGATTCATTAATAAGAACAGAGCTATTATGTAGAGGGAGATTATGCCTCTTTCTACTTCTCATAAAAGGACAGGAATATTAATCAGATCAGAATATCATGTACTGGAGCAAGGGGCTTATTCGTTCAGTGTATAGGGAAATAACCCCATTTCAATGAACTTTTATGCACTTCGGCTCAAGAGGTTCGTGCAGTTGCCACCAACCTAACATCAGACCAAAGCTCTTTGCTAACCAACATCAGGCTGCGGGATTGAGAGTGGAGTCCACATTCTCAAGTTTTTATCTCCGAGATCTGTCATCCCAGAGAAACCAATTCGATCTGATAGGACCTGTATCCACAGCTCAACAGGTTTCCAGTCAAGATCGATTGAAAGCTTCTTGAGATGCAGCTTCATGACTTCTGCTTGATTTGCGGCGGGGGGATATTTTTCCCTTTTGAAGCCACGCCCCAACAGATGGAGTCTCTTCCAGTCGGGTTACCTAGAAGCTGTCTCAATACCTTAGGGGACTGGAGATGGTATCTCCGGGGTAAGGGGATGTACCTCCCTCCATCTCTTTTCTGATCTCCTTAGGTATTATGATTGGGTATTGTATTCAAAGAAGAAACCTATTTTTCCTAGTAAAATATGTTTCTTTGAAAATACTTAATTATAATACACATATACACTCCCAGCCTCCCCTCAGTTATATCCCAGTTATTACTGGAGAGGAGGGCACGCTCCATAGGGAGCATGCCCTCCGCTCCAGTAATAACGGGGATGTTCTTATACTGTGGTAATAACTGGGATATTCTTACACTGTGCTACCAAATCTTATATGTAAGGGGAAATCGCTCTGCCCGACTGCAAATAGGTTGGCAGACAAATTTTAGCTCCCTTTAGCTAAACATACTATCTGGGATGGCTGGATATGCAAGGTAGTGGTAGTTCTCTTACGGTATTATGACTGGGTAACGTATTTGAAGAAGAAACTTCATGGCAGAACTCCAGATAGTTCACCAACAGGACAACGATCTCATTGATTCTGCCTGCATTAGTTAGGAAGCAGGTCTTACTCAGTCTGAGAGTCTCTCAACTGTGGTCTGAAGGATGCCTTGTTCCGCCACATCAGAATCCATGGCAGAATGCATTCAGACAAAGGATCAAGGACAAGTTCAAACTGGTCAGATGGATGGAGAGTTTGTTTTGTTTTTCTTGGCCTTTATTCTCCTTTCCATGATAATGCCAAAGCAGGTTGTGTGAACAAGGCTCTGACTCTGGCTCGGTTGGAATATAGTTACCTCCTGACATTCACTGTATCACCAATGGTCCAGGACAAGTACCAAGCATCCAGGAATAAGGCATCGACATAGTGGCCCTGGTTGGCATAGGCTGAAGCTGTGCAAGAGCTAACTTGGTCTGGATCCATCTAACATCTATACCTAAGTCTGGTACTGGTTATTAAGGAAATGATCACCTTAGTCTTTGAGAGGTGACTGAATGTCCAGGTATGGTTTAGGTGTGCCACCATACCATGCTGGTATTAGCTGGGTGCTGGGTACTTTTGTGTTTTGAAGGTGCAACTGAGTATGCCAGGAATATATATCATTGTACCCAATCCAAGAAGCTGAAGACATATATCAAGGCTGTGACAAAGTGTGGTCATAGTTGGTGTTTTCTGTAGTTGATTTGATTTTGGTACCAAAGTCCTGTACTGGATATCTGGGGAAGATCAATGTAACCAGTACCTGTTTTTTTACCTGTGTACCCTGCAACATGTTTTAATTTAACCAAAAAGTTGATTCTGAAATTAGGTACATGTGAAGCTGACAGACAATTAGCATACCTGAAAGCTACTGACACTCTCATCATCATCTGAATCATCTTCTCCTGGACTTGTCATCCAGTCATTCTGCATGGCACTGTCTGGTACATATAGGTCTGACAACATGTAGCTGGCTGATGCACACACCTTAAAGAAAAGAAAGACAGGGTACCTACTCCTTTTCAACATCAAAAACTATTTCTATTTCCCATAACATCAGAATTATGACCATGTACTAAAAACTACAGGAAATATCACTTGAAACAACTCGACTCCAATTACCTTGGTACTAAATAACTTGCTTGCAGCACCAAACCAAACATACCAAGAATGGAACTGAGGATGATAAGCTTTATTCTTCTCTAAAAATGACTGCAATCACACATTAAACATGTTGGCACAGCGTGATGTCAGACTGCTTACCTTCTGCATGAGAAAAGATATTGATATGGAGCAAACTAAGTGCTAAGTTGTCTACTTGACAAGTATCCAAATGATTAACATAGCAACCCAAATGCTTAATATAGCAACCATATCCTGACTGAGGAGTTCCACAACCACTGACAATTTCAGTAAGAACTCCAAAAATTTAACTCATGATGAGTTAAATTGTGATTCAGTCACATGTTTTCTTTTTTTTTCTATCATCAAGTGGTCGCTGAAAATTCCCATTTTTCCAGCCTGATTAATATTTTAAAAATTAAAGGGCTTTTCCCAGTCAGAAATAAACCTATTCTTTTTTCTAACTTTTTCCCCCCCCCGATTTCCTAGTACTGTGGGAGTCCTGAAAATTCTCTTTTGGCATGTATATAATGTAATGCATTTGCTATGATGAACCTAATGCCCATAAATTTATGTCAGTCAAAAATACATAGTAAATCGTCAAAAATGCTGATGCCATCATAGTGTTCTGACACACTGTATCATGAAGTTTAGTAATGAATTACATTTCTTACTTCTTTTCAACAACTTTCTTCTTAAGGATCTCATAGTGGGGATATAGTGTAATATTGGAGGATTTCGCATTTTAAAATGGGTTAGAAACTTTTTCAAAACAGTTAGTTACCCATTGGACAACCCTATGGAAACTTCTGGTTGCCTGGCAAAATTATCTGGTTGGCTAACTAAAAATCTATGATTTAATTCCAAATGATTTACTCTGTTATTCAGAATTTACCACCCAAGTTCTTGCAAATTAAGAGAAAATCAGTGCCAAAATATCTACTTAACATTCATGTACTGTTTTATTGATCTTGCTTCATGGCAAGCATAGTTCTTTTAAACAACTGCCAGTAAAATATTGTTATCTGGCTGCGCCCTGGAGTCATTTGGTTGCTACCATGCAAAAGACTTTTTTTTTTACCTTTGCCAGTATTGGTTTTACTGTTGCAAATATCCAATTAACTGTGCTACTCACTCAATTTGCCATAACAAAAACAAAGAAAACATCCATAAATCAGTTCAATATGTAACAGAACATAACCTTTGGTTACAACTTGTGCAAACTTATCTTCCCCAAAAGTAGTACAGAATTATTCAGTCAAGCATCAATCCTGGACAACCATGTAGATGGGGAAAGAATTGAATCCTATGCTGTCTGCTCAAACACAAATCATACAACTCACCTCTGAATATATTTCCTTGTTCAAGAGAAACAGACAACTCTCCAACAAGGTGCGGATGGTGGCATCTTTTCTTCTCCCATGACTCTGCCACATATTACGTGCAACACGGAACAGCAACATTCCAACTGGCACAGTAAATGGATTTTCATCTACTGCACCTTTTGTATCTGAACACAGTGTTGTCAAATCATATAACTTCACAACATCATCACTGACTCCTGTGTATTGAATAGAAATGGTTCTTATTTAACTTTTGCAAATCTGAAAATCAATTAATAAGTTTCTTGCAGTTGGCACTGACATAGTCCTACAATGTAAGACATAGCACATGTTTTTGTATTAGTGCTATGTCTTACTACCCAAATAACGGCCTTGAATAGCATGTTCCGATGTCGGTTGACATTGGAATGAGTAGTAAAAGTTTCAGGAATATCTCAAACTTGGCAGCCTATATCGACACTCTTCCACTAATTTATGTGTAATTAATATACTTACTGTGCTGTCTTTTTCCTGGTGGAATCAAAATATGACGGTAGCAAATTGATGCATTTTCATGTTCCATTGATATACATTTGAATTTGTTGCAATGCGACAGTAGTCGAGGTACGCCAAAGTATGTTCAAGTAGGTTCATCTGAGAGATATGTTTCTTGAACAAAACGAAATGTTGTTTACAGTTCCAATAGGCATAATATATTTTTATTCGTTTCGTTAAAGAATAATATTTCAACTTAACCCAATTTCGGCATTCCCAGCTTTCATCGCTTTCCAGCTTACTGAAATGTAGGCCAACGAAACTTGAAAACAGGTCCATTTTTTTGGTGAGAATTTAAATTTATTAGAGAAAAGACATCAGGGTAAGTAAAGTCTGACAAAAACATTATAGCTTTACTTTGTAGAAAAGTGTCATTATTGGCTGCCAGTTGTGTGTAATATTCCTGAAAATTTGACTTTCGTTACACTGTTAGTCAACATCAAAACATGCTACACAGTGCCATTAGTTAGGCAGTAAGACCCATCACCCCACCAGAACAAAAATATCAGGTGATGTGTCTTATGTTGTAGGACTAGCACTGACAGTGATATTATTATTGTAACAATTCATTTTCTTAAATGTCTGTAATTGTACAAGCTAAATACTTTATATAAATACAAGTTTTTCTGGTATAAATTCTGAATTGGCTTTAATCAGCATGTTAGCCTGGAGTCAACTATATCATGCAAACTATATTAAATCTGTTAAAAAGTAAATCACATATAATTTAACAACAATTCTGATCAAATACATTAACATCACACAAAAAAGGGAAAACAGCAAAATACCGCCAAGAGTTTCTTGAAGAGGCTGATGCTCTATTGGTCCCCACACTCCCAAAAATATGTCCAGGAATAAAACAAAATTCTTTTTAACTGCAGAATGATGAAACCAGCTGATGGCTATACTGGCTGGAAGATCAGTACCATTTTCACTTAAAACCAACTAGACATCATTAAGTCTTTTTTTGAAAATCCCTTGTCAATACTACCTTCCATTCTGGAGGAGTAGTGGAGAAGATGATTTTGAAGATAGCCACTTTGGTAGGCATACTGGATGGAATATTGGCACTATTTCCATTTTAGGACCAACTAAATATTATAAGAAGTCTTGGAGACAACCCCATGTCACTATGACAAAAATCCATTCAGAAGGAGTAATGATAAAATTTTCAAAATGGCTGTCACTGGGGCCATAGTTGATATCAGAACAGCATCATTTTCATTTAGAACCATATGTAAATCCCATATCAATATAACTTTTCCAGACCTTCTCAGTAAGGCATTCTAAATTTTCTTCACAAGTTAGTCCAATTTACCACTAGGATGTACGGCTGTTGTCAACATGGAAACATGCATTTAAAAAGTTCTGATGTGTAATCTGAGATTAATGCAGCAAGGCAGACATTATGATCAGCTACAAACCATGATATGGATTCAAAACAAGATATGATGTCAAAACAATGTAATTGTTAATTTCCTGCTTTATTTCTCAAGAATCTCAAAGTTCCTTGTTATACTTCTACACAAACTATTTAAACTTTTTAAGAGGTTTTTGCCCTTTTATCTTCAAAGTGTTTTTGTTTGCCTGATGCCAAAAGGACCAGCTTGGTCATGAAGACATTTTGCATTAAAAACATGGGCAGTTTAAAGTATCTGAGGTACTACTGTAAAGATCAGATTAGTTCTCTCACCAACTCCACTAAGCCCAAAATGAAGCCCAATCTGGATCAAGCACAGACAAGGTAAAGATCAGACTAGTTCTCTCACCAACTCCACTAAGCCCAAAATGAAGCCCAATCTGGATCAAGCACAGACAAGGTAAAGATCAGACTAGTTCTCTCACCAACTCCACTAAGCCCAAAATGAAGCCCAATCTGGATCAAGCACAGACAAGGTAAAGATCAGACTAGTTCTCTCACCAACTCCACTAAGCCCAAAATGAAGCCCAATCTGGATCAAGCACAGACAAGGTAAAGATCAGACTAGTTCTCTCACCAACTCCACTAAGCCCAAAATGAAGCCCAATCTGGATCAAGCACAGACAAGCCAGTTTTCAGATCTGACCATGATGATCATGTTTTCATAAATTTTGCTATTATTCCCCGAGTCCATAATTTAAAGGTCATTTCAGTAAGACCTATGGTCAAATTGCAAGTGTTAGCAAGTCTACTTTCTGTTCATGTCGAGTGAAAAAAAGATTGTCAAGATTACTGCTGTGCAGCTATGCTGAATTTCAGATTGGCTTCTTTTTTCATTGGGACCAACCAGACATCACAAGAAGTCTTCTGGTTTAAACCCCATATCAACATTATTTTCTGATTTGAAGCTGTAGCGAAAACAAGATTTTTCAAGACATCTGTACAGTGACCATGTTTGGATGTCAGTTTGGCACCATTTTCATCCAGGACCAACTAGACATTATAATTGATCTCTTGGTGAAAATGTAAGTTGATATGAACATCCATCCATGACAAAAAGCAATATCAAGATTTTCAAGACGGCTGATATCTTGTCCATATCAGAAGCCAGTTCAGCACCATTTTTATTTCAGACTAAGTCTCTTAAGCTAAAATCTAATATCAACATGACCATGTATTCTGGAGAAGAGGATACAATGCAGCCATTTGATGTCAGCTTAGCAACATTTTCAGTTAGGACTAACTAGGCATCATAAGAAGTCTCTTAGTGAAAACCATAAGTCAATATGACCATCCATTCAGTAGGAACAGCAATAATGTATGTCAGATTATCATTTTTTCATTTACGATTAAAAGGACATCATAAAAAGCCCTCAGTTAAAAACCATATATCAATATAACCGTCCACTTAGGAGTAGTAGCAATAAAAATATTCTCAAAATGGCCACCTTTTGGTGGCCTTGCTGGATTTTCAAAGGGCACCCTTTTCATTTAAGGAAACTAGACCTTAGGTTCAATAAGTCTGTAAACTTTTGTGGCAATCTGTCCAGTAGTTTAAGAGGAGTAGGGATATCAAAATTCATCAGACAAATACTGGATGTCAAAAGCCAGACTAAAGGCCATCACAGAAGCTCTTTTGATCTTGACCACCTAAGCTAACATGGAACTAAAGCTTTAATGTCTGACAAGAATTTCCAGAATTCAAGATAAGACCATTTCTTCTTGTTAACTTGTTCTTGAGCAATAAGATTTTCAAAATAGCAACTGTAGTAGCCATAATGAATGTGAAATTTTCACTTACAACAAACTAGAGACCTTTATAAGACTTTTGATGAAAACCCTCATTTGATATAACCATCACTGCAGGAGAATCAATGACAAGATTTTCAATATGTTTGCAGCAGATGGTCTATTTGTTTTCTTAGTATTTTATATATGTTTTTAACCTTTCAAAAGGATATTCCTCTGTTGGCAAAGCAGGCATTCTACCAGACGACTCTGTCTGTATGCAGTCATTGGTGGTTTTCCATTTGACCAGCACTGTCTCAAATTCCGCAATGGTAATAACTTTATCTTTGATGGCTGCCATGTATAGGTTGGCAAAACTGTGCCAAGACTATGTTGGGTGTCCGCAATAATTTACAAATAGACATATTTGTTTATACCAGTGTAACAAAATTATTTCTAGCCCCACCTTCCACACTAGTTGCTACTGATATGGCTCTGGCAACAATTATGATGCAAGTAAACCGGATTTCTTCATGATTTCACTTTGAAGCTGTTATTCCACTTGTATTACTATTTCATGTCGATATATTTAAGGGTCCATTACAGTTCTTTTCTTAGTTCAGACTGACAAGATTCAAGACCAACCAGATATCACAATGAGGTTTCTGGTGCAAACCCCTTTTGTTAATATTACATTCTATTTAGGCAGAATAACAATAACAAAATTATCAAGATGGCAGCCATGGTGACCAAAAAGGATGTCATATATGCAACAAACTTTCATTTAGTACCAATCAGACATCATAAGTCTTCTTCTGGTGAAAACCCAATTTTGATGTGACTTTCCATATACTGGGATATTCAACATACACCCTGTGGTAGCTATATTGGTTATCAGATTGGCAAACTTTCCCATATATAAAGTCTTAAGGTGAAAACTCCATGCTGATATGACCTTCCAATCAATAGTAACAATAACAAGATTTTCAAGATGGCTGCTGCGGTAGCTAGTGAAAAAGTGAAAACCTCATGCCAATGAGATTTTCTATTAAGGAGAAGCTAAATAGTAGGAGTTTTAAAATAACTGACGTGACAGCCATACTACTGTTAGATCAATACCATTTTCATTTAGGACTAACTAGACACCATAAGAAGTCTTTCAGCAAAAAAAACCCCCATGTTGATATGGCCAGCCATTCAGGAGAAGTATCAAATAATATTTTCAAGATGGCTGCTGTGTTAGCCATACTGGATGACTCAGCAGTGCCAACGTTATTTAGGACCAACTTGGAATAAACATGTGCATAAAGTATCAAGGAATTCTCCAAGTAGTTATGAAGTCTTCTGATCTGTGATCAGTAGAAATGACAAGAGATTAATTTCTAAAAATGATTTACTTCACAACTGATTAACATGAAAAATAATCAAAAATTACAATCTGCATATACTTTTAAAGTTACCAACAAGGTAAGTGTCACAAAAGCTTTACTCACCATAACAACTGCAATTGTGCTTATCATAAGGATATATGAAATTCCATCAATATGTAAAGCCTGATTGGTAAAATAGATAGTTATTGTAGAAAACAAAATTTTTTAATTAAGCATATCAAATATATGGTATCAGATCAGTATCTCCATTTATTTTGTCTATCTATCATCTGTTCTTTCTGTTTGTTACTTCCATAACTTATTGTGTTGGTTGTTGGTCTTCAATAGCTGTGGTGCATCAAACTACAACTTACTGATTGGATACCATAAGCCCATGACTTTCCCCTTCTTTTTGGCAACTAACCTTTGTAAAGCCAGTAAGTGTGACCTTCTTTTGTTGCATTCGTTTTGAGAAAAGACAGAATATTCTTAGCTATGTCTACCACCACTTGTGGATTAAAG
Source organism: Megalonaias nervosa (assembly GCA_016617855.1). Lineage (NCBI taxonomy): Eukaryota > Metazoa > Mollusca > Bivalvia > Unionida > Unionidae > Megalonaias > Megalonaias nervosa. Next base: position 67,467 of record JAECUM010001343.1, read on the forward strand.
CTGGATTTTGGAAGATTTGGAATGTCTTCTGTCTTGATGACTTCATATTTCTGTAACCATTGGAAACATACGTATCAGCAGTAAACTGACATGGAAAAAATTATTACAAGTAATCAAAAGTGATCAAGCAATAATCTTTAATAAACACTATATTTTCAAAGCTAAAAGGGAATATTTAGTAAATTATGTTTCTCCAAAAATACTTGCCCCATCACATTAACATTAGGAAATCACTCTCTTCTACCTTCAAATCCAGGCCTCCTTGAAAGACAAAAAAATGTTTTATCCATTGATTTATCATGTAGATGAAGGGAAGAAACTCTTATAGGTTAACTCCCCTGGTCACCTTTAGGTGGCCATCCATATCCAAGAAGTATTTGTTTAAGCTTGAGTGAAGCCTGTAACATGATGCTCACCATTTGCAGGGAAAAGTGGGATAGATAAACAGTAATGTGATTGGGTAAGTATTTTTGGACAAACAAAACTTCCTTTCTCCATCACATACAATAATTGATCAAACTGACATTAGGAGAATAGGAAAGAAAATGAAATGCTTGAGCATCTAATCTTTACCCACATCACCCTGTAGAAGCACTATGACTGCTCAAATGAAAGGAGGAACTTCTCTACTGAAAGACTGAACTTCTCCTAACATTAAGTTAGCACAAACGAAGATCATGAATTTATACAAGTGCAAGTGATTCTTGTGGGATCCCGCACCTGACTATTACCTTACATTCAAAATTTTCCCAGCAAAAGTTCCAAGATCATGCATGGGACTGAAGCTGAGCTGTCATGAATGGGACATGGTAACTGTCTTGGCAGCTATCAGTGTCCCAAAAATAATGTTTCTTTTTTTCTTTTCTGCCATGCCATGCAAATAAAAAACTGGAGAAAAAAAGACGGAGAGTGCCAGCCAACTGACTCCACAATGTCTCAAATTCAGACATTACATTTGAAGTCCAGGTCTGTGGAAGTCACTTGTATTTCATAAGCCAACATCTTCATGAGTTGTATCTGATCTTGTCAGAATTCAGAGTGTACCAATCTCAAAATCCCCTTTAGCCAAGTGGCCAGTGCTCTTCTGCGTTATGTCTTGCTTTCCTATTATAACTTGCAGGAAGTGTCTTTCACAGCCACAACAGACATTCTCCATACAACCCAGAAGGCATCTGAAGAGCACACCAGGTCCTGCAGCTTCACCCCTCTTGATGGGTCAGTCAAGGAGAGAGGGGATATTTGTTGGTTGCCAATGAAATGTAACTGCAGGTCACGACATTAATACAACTGCCGGAATGGAACTGCATGTAGTTTGAATCTATGGCCAATGAATGCAGCTCTCTCACCTTGCATGCTGAAGCTAGAGCTATCAACAAGCAAGTCTGCTATGATACTCTTCAACAAGGTGAAGGACAAAGGCTTGCACTTAGAAAAGTTAAGCCCTGTCAAGACCCAAGAGAGGTTTCATTTGTGAACAAGGTGAATAAGCATGGCCTACACGTTAAAACTAGACAGGTCAGAAAGTTGCTTGTTGCAGTCATCAACATCTCTTCCATGATGTCTGAATATGTCTGAAATCATGGAATGGTATCCCTTGATTGTGATAAGGACTAGCTTCTTGTCTTCAAGAGAAAAAAAAAGAAAGAAGGTAATAATTTGAAGGATTGAGAGTGAGTGATGTGACATCATCAACATTAAACAAGTCCCTGAAAATATTGCTTCATATACCTTCAAAGTGGAAGGTTCCCCATCAGTCACAATCCCTTTCAAAGTGCAGAACTCCTTGTCATGCAGGGCATCCCTGACAAGTGTCAGACATAAAGGAGGAGTTTCTCTGAACATGGATGAATAATGGTTGACCATAAGTGCCTAAACAGCATGGAGGTCACTGAGAAGGGGGTTGGGGGAGGAGGGGTAAGTCCACTGCTAGATATGCAAATAACTGATCCAGAATCTGTCTCATTGGAGTGGGGCAATTTTCACTATTCTGTATACCCTAATCCTCATTTCCAAGAGTATTCTCAGTACCAGAATGGCTGGAGGGAGGCATATCCCTATATCCCCTCCTAGCTGATTCAAAGGGTGTTCAGTTCCTATGACTCTGGGTCCAGGAATTGAGAGAAAGAAGTTGGTGGTTTGTTGTTTCACCTTGTCATGAATAGATCAAGCATTCGTCTGTCACACAGGGTGCTCACTTGATGGAAGATGGATGGAGGGTACACTCTGAATGAAGCAGTTGGCCTCCCCTTGATAATGAGTCTGACAGAAAATCAAGCCTGCCCTGGGTGTGTTGTACTTGCATGCTGTTATAATACTGGGTACACCAACAAAAGTACCACAATACCGTAATGCAAAGGTCCAAAGACTTTGTACCCCTTTGTTTGAAGAGGAAGTTCACTGTGGCCAAATTGACCAACATTATCTACATTCCAACCAAGAGTGGGAAGCATTGAGAATAGCCTTTATTTCCAGGAGACTGATGTGAAGAGCATCCTTTTGCAGTGACTATTTGTTGCTATTACAACGCCCAAAAGCAAGCGAGCCCCAACCTAAAAGAACCTGGTAGCTGTGCATATTATATTTGGTTGTTGGGCTTCTAAGAGTATCCCAGCCCCTAGCTATTCCCTTTCTTGCCAATGAAGTGTTTGATTTTGACTGAACTCATAATCTGATGATCTAAATGACCCAAGATCAGGCATCACTGTGCCGGAAGGGCCCTATGTATGTAGAGGGTGCATGTAAAGGCAGCCAAAGTATAATAGGTCTGCTGCCACACTGAGCAGACAGAGGAAATTTGAAAAAAACTCCATTGCTAAACCAAATGTCCTGGCAAACACCTTCACTAATGTGAATTATAATGTCAATGCACTTGGGATGAAGATGAACCAGGCTGAATACAAGCTTAAAGCTTGATACCTAGATGAACAAAATGCTAAGCAGGGACAAGATCCAACTTCTCCACACTGACTATCCACCATAAATTGCAAATAAGGTAGAGAATGTTATTCCTATTATGAACTGAGACTTAACTTATCCAAATGTTTTCGCAGTACATCATCCAGATGCACTGCCATTACTGTGGAGGATGGCATCTTGAAGTGGTATAATGCAAAGTTCAACATCTAAATGAAGGTCCAAGTGCTAAAATTAAAGCATAATACAAGGATGCTTAATTTGTATACTACTATACGGTAACTGAAGTGAAGGTATCTGCATAATAGGTATATGGAAATATGCATTGGACTGGTTGAGAGTGATCAAGTATTCCCTGCATTGCACAGATAGATATATACCTTTGTGCCTCCATCATGAACTTTGTTGCAAGAATAAATTGATTGAGTCTGCTAAAGTCTATGACTGGTGTCAATTTTCCATTAGTTTAACATTACCAGAAAAAGTCTTGAATAGAGACTTGGGGAGTGTGTCAGATTACCTCTACTGCCCACTTCATAAGTAACACATCTGCCTTTGTGGAATTACTTCGAATCTCATAGTTATGGGGATGATGGAGCTAGATAAACATGACAAAGTCCAATTTATTTGTTAGAAACAAGTCGATACAAGTCTGGCTGAACAAAAGTAGTCTGGCACCAACAGGAGGGTCAACAGCTGGGAGGAGTGCAAGGGAGTAATTAGTGGTTGGCAAAAGGCTTGGGGGATGAAAAATCTTGTTTTCTCTCCCTTCTCCCAGACTGCTAACTGGACATATGGCTGTCTTTATCTTACCTGGCCATGAAAAAGTTGCCACTGTCGCTGAGAATTACCCCTGCTGTCTTTCTGTCCATCATTTATCATCATCCCATTTCTGGTATGCTCTTTAGAAGTGACATGTAGAGGCAGGGACTTGCATTGAGAGTTTAAGGGGCTGCTCCTGTGCAACCTGCTTTCTCACATCTTCATTTCAACCCCAAAACAGAAGGAGGGAACCATAGGGTAGGAAATATATCGTCACTGCAAGGTGGGCTTTATCAGAAGATTGCTGGAGAGCATCTCTTCTTATCAAATCAAGGTTACAAGAGGTTGTTAGGGTGTCTGCCATCATATGGTAAGAAACCTACTGACTACATTGTCTATATGACATTGATCCCCGGGCATGATAACTTCCAGTCTTCTCAACCAGGCAAAAGATTGCAAGAGACATGACCAGGTTGAGTAGGGAGGAAGCTGACATGACATTCCTGATGATACTTGCCTTTTCAATTTACTGCATTGTAAAGCAAACATATTGACAACAGTAATATCTTTGTCCAGGCTTGATAAACAGTTTTATGTGATTTGTACCAGGGTGTTGAAATAGCTGCAGGCAACTCACCCACTTGAAATATCAGGGTCACAAATTTTATCTGTGTGACGCCAGGTAATTTCTGCAGTCTTTGCAATTCTGGTAAGTGGTATGAACAGGTGTTCATCATCTCCATCGACATCCACCAAGGTCTTTAGTGACTGCTGGTGGAGAAGGGCACTTCAAAGAGGACAAATTCTGTGTATCTCTTTGACTGCCTCCTTGAAAATGAATTCAGTTCTTTTCATAGTTTGAGCAAAATGTTTAGGCAAGTCCATATCAAACATACCCCTCAATGACCATGAAGTTGTTCTCATCCTGTACATTCAGCACACAGGGCAATACCATTTCATACTGCAGTAATGATGCCAAATGATCATGATGCATTAAAAAGGTTCTAGCAGGGCAAGCTGAGACTAGTCCTGGGCAGAGCATGGTCTGGCTGAGGAATGCTGGTCCTGCACAGTTGGTTGGACCAGGTCAGTCCTGTTAGTTGGTCTGCAAGACACTGGACACCATCAATGTAGGAACTGCTGTACCATATTGGCAATCATGATACTGTCATCTCCTACTGTCCTACTGTCAAACAGCAAGTCACTCAGCAGTTCCTTTGAAGACAAGATAACTGTAATGTCTTTTTCTGGCTTGGGAGGGCAAGATTTGCAAGGTAGTGGATATACTCCTAATGTATTATAACTGGGTCAGGTATGCGAAGAACACAAAAGATGTATTTATAACTCTTATATACATATTTATTTTAAATTAAAAGATTTGTGAAAATGAACTGTTCAAAATAACATAATCACTTTGCTACAGAAACTGCTGACACAGCTGGTAACATCAATAAGATGTACAAAGAAGCCTTCAATTTAGAATATTTACAAGTGTTTGGAGCAAATGAAAAATCAATGTACCAGTTCTTCCACAAACCTCAACTTCTTTTTTAATGGTACTAGTTTACTCTTTAAGTTGTCATGACAAGCTAAAAAGGTTACTATTCATTACAACAAAAACTGTGTATACACAAAACTGCATTATTCTTTGGTTCTGAGTCAAAAGAGAAATGAGTCTTTTATTGCACAGGGATACATCGAGACTACCAGGCTGAGACATATTCATAAGCCATATCAAATGAGTTCTTTCCCCTGGACTGAAACTGAATGTGGATTTGTATTTATTACATAGCCCAGCTTTCACACTTTCAAAATAAATTTTGCTCTACTGCATAATGAAATTCAGAATGGATTCAGATTTATTAAAATTTATTAAAATTTGAGTCACTGAATCTAAAAATATCTAAGCATGGACATCAAAAAGGCACTTAAGAAGTTCCAATCTGGGTGTGTGATAAGGAAATACAGACTGAACAGCTATATGGAATGTCAAATCAAGCAAGTAAGATTAAATGGGCATGAAATAAAACCTCCTTACCAAATCCACTGACATCAAAGAAAAGATTAAAAAAGGACCATTAGATTTGACTGAACACTTAAACAGTAACATCCTAACAAATGTACTGAGCATTATGAAATGCATTCTGAACATTAAGAATCTTACCTTGACAAAACCATTGAGATGAAAGCACATGGCCAATTCTGGAACATTGCACATCAAGTTATCAAGCCAATAGTCCAGCCCTGTCAGCACATTGATTGGGGTCCTCATGTCTCTGTGAAGGAAATGATCAATTATTCTGCTGAACAGAAATAACAATAAAATAAAATGTAGAACCAGCTACCAAGTACTCTGTCTGCTCTCTTGCTACATGATCTAACTGCACATGATCCAAACAAAGTCACAAAAGGAAAATAAAGATGATCCCAGTGCCCTATATTTGATGGCAGTGAAAAATGTCACTCAAAATAGTTGCATTCCGTTTATAACTACATGCCACAGAATCATCCCTAAATCATAATCCTCAGTTTGCTGGACCTCCTCAACTGCTTTTGCATTTAAAACTGGAAGGTATTTTGTTGGTAAGGACGGATGAAAAACTGAAAATCTACTTAAAATCATAAATCCGAGAATTCAGGTTACATCCAATTTTTAAATTTATGAATGAAAAAGTTTGCTCTTACTGAGGCTTCCATCCATAGGGATGCAACATAAAATGTATGTGAAAAATTACTTCACTTTCAGCAATCTTGCCTGAAAAATGGAACAGTTGCTGATGGGAAGACAAGTTAGTAAGATTTCTGAGACTGAACTTGAGAAATATCAGGCTGGTTTTTATAACAGTAAAACATATCCGCAAGAACCAGGAGTTACCTTAACCTAAGGCTCACATAGTAGCTGTCTTTACAAAATATTGGCAAATCTGTACCAATCAACATTCGGATATCTTCAAATGTCCACAGAACCTCTCGAGGGGGAGTGTTTCTATCCAACTGCTGCAAAGAAACAAACTTAAGGTCTCACATTGTAAAAATGCAAATTTGTTGAGAAAATACTCCACACAGCAAAATAGTGAAAAAAAGAGGAATGGTGAGCAATTTGCTCATGAAAATATAAGCCTGAATTTCCAACATTGCACCCCTACCCAATGATGGTGATGAAAATTGCAATCTGTCAAAATGCCTATCTTCTGATGATGACCATATTATGTGACAAGTTTCACAATAATCAACTAAAATCTGCAAGAGTAGTTGCATTCAGAAAAGTTGATCATACAGTATCCAGGTGTAGGCAAAAAAGGGCAATGCCTCTAACAAATACCATGGAAGCACAAAGATTTGTCAGTATGTGCATCTTCAGATGATGACTCAAATACAAAAGTGTGGGCACAATGACATTTATTGAGATGCATTTCCTCAAGTGATGACCATAATATTTACCAAGTTTCCTGAAAGTCCGTCAAAAATTTGGATGAGTTGCGCTAATAAGATTATTATACATTGCATTAAGATAAAAGAAGGGAAATAACTCTAATTAAAATGGTGGGAGCAAGGTGATTTATTGATATTTGCATCTTCTGATGACTAACGAAATATCTAAGTTTCTTGGCAGTCCATCAAAACTTCTGAAGAAGCTGCACCATGAGATTGTCATACATATAACCATACATGGTACCAGTGAAACTTTCTTTTATTTAGGACCAACCAGGCAAGTCTTCTGGTGAAAACCCCCATGTAAAATAACTTTCCATTTTTGTAAGAGTAGCAATAACATATTGCATGTCAGATCAGCACCATTTTCATTCAGGACCAGCTAGACACAACAAGTCTTTTAGTGAAAACCCCATGCTGATATAACCGTCTATTCAGGACGAGTAGCAAATATCAAGATTTCAAAATGGCTGTCATGGCAGCTACATTGGAAGTCTAAGTAGTACCATTTCATTTAGGACTAACAAGACCCTGGGATGAATGTGTGCGTAAAATTTCATGGTAATCCTCAAGGGGGAACTCACCAGCTATTATGTACTTTTGAGAAAGTGATGTATTTAAGGTGAAGTTGTTTGCATTTGAAACATGCACAGTGGAGAAAATGTTGGCATACCTCTATGATAATTTGATGTACTGTGACTAACATTTCTTTCAATATTGTACTTGTGGAAACTGTATATGATCTAAGCACACAACTAACTAAAATGACTGCTCCCCTTGTGCTCAAAAAATAGCCTGAATTAGTCTAAAGTACACCATCTTTATCAGCTATTAAAGTAGGGAAAATGAATTTTGCCAGACTAGACAATATAAGCTTCTGAAAGTGCAATGAATGAATTACCAAATATATAAAACTGTTGTGAATTTAAATTCCCTCTGATGGAAGGACACATGGTTATTAACAGAAAAGTGGTTTCAAGCTATTTACATTACATACAAGGTGCTGCCATTATACTAACATCTAGATGGTAGTGAAAAATATGTGCTTGTTAAAATCATATATGGTAAACTATGAGCCAACTGTGTTTATTGGTATATTCAACATAAATTTATTCTAAACTCATTTGCCATGCAATACAAAGTCATTCTTGCTAAGGTTCAGAACCACTGTCTTCTGGAATTATCCCACTCAAATGTACTGATAGCTCTTAGCAGAGTATTACTGTAATTAAAGTTATAATTATTGTTTTTATTTTTGCTTAAAATAGATTCACATACTTAGATATGCAAGGGAGGCAACTCCTACTTAGCTATGATGTGCAATGGTTAGAATTGCATGTAAACTTGCTCAACTATAATAATACCATATATATATATATATATATATATAAGATTATATTATAGTTGCTTTGTGTACATTTGTATGTTACATGTTACTCTTGTTTTCATTTCAAAGCTTTAGGGCTTTAGGTACATCTATCACCTATTTCCTGATAAATCACCAGTGATGGTGTCCAAAAACATAGATTGCAGCATGCATAAAAGTCAGTGAACTATTTTTCCTTAGTATAACCTTGACCTTAAGACAGAGGTAAGACAGCCATATGTGACACACTGATTAGACATGTTAAATAACTGGTTAAAGTTTCATTAAAACATTTTCAGTAGTTCAAAAGTTATGCTCTGGGCATGATACAAGTCACAAAATTATATTTTCCTTGACCATTAGACAGGGGACATTGCTATTGTACATCACCTACTGTCTAGTCATGACATATACTTGGGCAAATATCTCTCCAGCCACTTCAAAACTGTGGACTGGACATGCAAATGTTAATTGATAGATGGACAAACAACACCATAACATGATTTACTTGAAATGTGTGCCTAGAAAGGAAATATTATGAAGTAAAATTTAACTGATTGAATATTCTGGTATACAAGATGCCAGAACTTTTATAATCAGTATAAGACACATAAAATTTAATCCAAAAGAATTTCAAGGTATTACCTGTTCTGAGTGAGAATGAGACAAAACCAAAGGCTGTTGCTGCTCATGATTCCTCTGCAAAGCTTGACTCTGTACTTCATTTCTCACACTGATATAGGAAAATGAAATGAATTAAATGTTTACCATTGAATTTCAATAGTATAAACAATGCCTATCATATTGTACACTGTTGTCACTTACTAGCACATACAATGCCAAGTTCATTATAACTGACCTCTCCAAGAAAATGGAAATTGTTCTGGCCACTACTTACCCTATTTCTATAATGTCGGTGTTTTTTCTTTAAATCATCATGGTGATTCTTGGAGGACTTTTATATATGTGGTAAGAAATTTAAGAAAACTGATGATGATGATGATGAGAGTTGCTGAAGGTATACCTATTTGAAACTGTTCATGTTATACAGTAAATGTGCCTATGGTAATTGACTGGAATTGGTAAGAACTATTGAGCAGCCCAAACATTTGGAGCTAGAATGCTATAGGGGTAAAAGTTTATACTGACTAAAGCTAGGTGATTATATTGGTCAGCTAGCCATCAGAATGTCTGTTATACAAAAGTTGATTTAAAGCCATTGCACTCTGCCAATAGGTAAAATGTTTATTACAACAAGGTGTCTGTTAGACAAAAGCTTGATCTACACAACTCACAAATGCATCTCATTCAAAAGAGGCATTTAAAATATCTAAACACTTGTAACAGATCATTTTGGCATGGCTATCCCTGAATCTATTAGTCTATAGAATGAATAACCACTGTTTTAAAGAGTGGGCCAAAAGAAAAACATCTGCATACTCATCAAATAATTTACACATAAAAACATGACTGTATACTACCAAATTACCATACTTAACAAAGGTTCATTATGTGCAATGGAATGACTTCAAGTTAAATATATACCATGGTTTTCATCATTTCTTACCTAATATAAAAAGTGTTAACATACACACATTTTTGTTCAATAGTAAAAGTTATGAACTTTAACCTTTTTATAATATTTTTGTCCACAGGAATCATACAGAAAATAATAATTAGATGAAATAAATAATTAACTCGAAGCCTTCAATGAATTTAACAGGTAGCTCATCTGTCTGAAATTCAACCAAAAATCTCACATGTTGAAACAAAAGCTATGTGCATGAAGGTACATGGAATCTATACAATGGAACAGCGTTTGTTTACTACGAAGTGTCTATCTGATGGTAACAGTGCAGTACTCATTTTCAAACACGTAATGTGGATAATATATAAATATACATCTGTGATATTTTCACTGTATTATATTATGGTATTTCAAAGGCTTATGCTTAATATGGTAAATCATATGAATGTAGAATCAAATCTTGTTGAAATCAATAAATTGTCCAAACAAATGACTGATGACTGGGTCAGTCAATGCCCTGCCATGCTGTGCATGCACTATCATTCCTTTAAATTTTCACTGTTGGAAAAAACATAGTTGACTACCTTCAACATTTTATGGCAGAATTATACCTTTGAATATTCATTAGCAGACAGTGAAGAAGAAATGAAAATCAAATGTAACATGAAACCAGGCATTAAGGCATCAGGCATTAGTGCATCATTATGGCATCAGACATTAAGGCATCAGATATTAAAGTAAGGTTTGCCTAGCAAGATAATAATATAAATGTTCTAATTTTTGCATTTAACAACAAGATTATTACCAGTTATGGCATATGTAACTTTAAATTTTATCACTGGAAAATAAGCTGTCTAAATTTAAAGAAAAAATTGTTTATATATTTTTCTGTGCATGCAGTTAAGTACCTATGGTATAGAAACTTGGAATACATATTTCTGTTTTGCAGACTGTCTCTACTTTTACTCTCCCTGGGAACACCAATATTGTGTAAACTGTTTTCTCTTGCACTTCCCCTGGGGACACACATCATCTGTTAAAAAAATAGCATGTTTAGTTGTGCCTAATACACAAATAAATGTGAACAGCACAGACCCAAATCTACCACCGTATGCAGCTTTAAAAAAGAATTTAATACATTTGTAATTTACCCCCTGGTTTGAAACTAAATGCATTTTTTAAAATTCTAATGGATATTTTGTGAACACTGCAAAACAAAAACTTGTGATACCAGACTGTGTCTTTGTCGTCCAAATGTTAATCATGCCTTTGACAATGCATCTAACAGCTTAGAGACCTCGACTAATTCAGGTGCATATATGGCTCTACTGGAAAGTGCGTTCCCAAAGTGATCCAGTACATGTAGTCATAATTTATGAAAGAGATGGAACGTCCAGACCTTTTCCAGAAAGTATAGTTTTTGAATTGGCTGGAAGAATACACTAAGAACATTAAAATTATATTGCTTCAAATGCATTACAAAATTTATTTAATTGGTTTTAGTCAACCTGTTTGCATAAAATATGCAAATCTGCTGAGTTTCAAGACCTCTGACCAGAAAGTACTGGCAGATTTGGGATGATGCTGTTTGTCTGAATTCAGCCAGACTACTATCTCCGATACTTACATGTGTACAACACACACATAACTGCCAACAGTTTAGTTTCATTCAAGCAATCTTCACACATGATTGATTCATTCAGATCTAGATTCTGATAAGGGTCTATGAGAAGATCATAATGCTCAAAACATGGTGAACTAAAAATCTGGCCAAGCCACTGATTTGTTCACTGGCTTATCAGCTTTTTTTAATAAAGTGCCAGATTACAATTAAAATGCGGTTTACATATTTCTTGGTTTTTACATAAAATATGTACAGGTAAATGGTTTTCACTTCTACATGAAAATTTTGCAAAACCTACAAACTGTTATATTGAGTGCATAACAAGGGCATGTATTGCTCACTTTTTTCCAATACATTCTACCAAGTTTCTCTTAAGTATATTTCACAACGAATAACATGCATCAGGTAAAAACAACTTGATTATGTCACATAACATGCATGTGATATCCTACTTTTCAAATTTTTCATGACTTTGTTCCATTTTCAACATGAAACAACAGCTGGTCCACCATTTTGTATAGTGTACCAATCATCATTTATTGTATTTATGTATTACAATATGAAAGCATGTTCAAAAGTTTTATTTCTAAAATGAGACTTGTAAATAATGTCATTACAATGCAATGACTTTCTTGTGAACGTATTGTTATGTATATTTAATTATTTGTTTGTTAGTTCTAAAAAATTTTTATTTTATTCCATTACATGTCCTTGTAATGATAACTTTGTGTACTGGATTTGATATTGTTTTTAGAAATTCAGTTCAGTTCTGTTTGACCTGATAAACAACCAGTAGTTGAAACATTGTATCTAGTTTCTGACCTTGATTCAGAAATCAGATAGAGTTCTAGTAAACAACTTTTTTAAAAAAAATTTTTATTCATTCTAAGAGTAAGATTCATTCAGTGGAATCAAGGCCATACCTAGAGTATGCGATAACTAGCATGTAAAAATTATTCTACGTTGTTCTAGAAGGTGTCTTAACTTGCTGTATAACCGTTTTCTTGAGAAGAATTAACCAGCTGGGCTAAAAATCTTTGACACTTAAAAGTGTTTTGTTGTGACCAGTTTGAGTTGAATTTTCATTTTATGGAATTATTAATTCTACCCCTGGAAAATTCTAGTGGTCACACAGAAATTCTTGGACAAGGAAATTTATCAAAATTTATTCAGAAATTCTAAACTGGAATATTATTTTCTGTGATTCAACAAGGAACTGTTGACACGGCAACTCTATAAAGGTCACAACATGTCATCGCCCTCCATTTTCATTTCATCAGGACTCAAACACAGATCCATTTAGGACTTTTCATTGAGAGGACTTCTATTTTTTTAATTCTTGGATTAATTTTGGATTTAATTCATAAACCATTAAGTCCTTCTTCTCATTTTTACCTTGTTTTTCTAGGGAAATAAATTATTTGTTAAATTTTACAAAGCTTGCTGTCTTCACTCTTTTCTTTTTACTTTTGTATGATCTTAGACATGTAACAGTATCATGTGTATGAAGGCAGTCATAACGCCTAATTCCTTTCATTGGATTGACCTTGGAAAAATACATATTTTGTTCTGCTTTATATCCTGTCCTGACAAAAAGGAAAAAAAAAAAAAATGAGTCCATGATACACAACAAAATATGATGCATTATCTACAATGTGCATGATACACAACAAATATGGTACAAACACACATACATATATATGTGTGTGTGTTTCACTTATGCACAAATAGTGTTGATAGACATTAAAGTACTGATGGTGTGCTTTATGCACTGAGGAAAAACACACAAATGAGTAACACCTATCGTTAACAATAAATTGTATAACCTTTACCAGATTACCTTTATCAGATTCTTGCTTTACACACATCTCTCAAATTCAGACAAAAGCCTGGCTGAACAATACTTCAAACAGTATTGTAAGATGTGCCTAATGCAACAGCAGATTAAAGTCTATGCTGTTTGCTTGAAATCAATGGAAGGAAAAACAATGCGGACTTGAATCTCTCCAAACAGTTGTCTGAGATTTTGCTGTGTAGTTGGGTGAACATTAATCTCAGAAAATGTCACAAGCTGATTGTGATTAACAATAACAACACAACTATTGCTTCATTTCAAATTTTAGACACCTACATATATTTATAACTGAAAAATTCTTCCATATTGTTTGAAATGTGAAAAAAACACCTTAACTAAATTGATGGTAAACTTGTCTGCATAACCCTGCAATTTTACTATTTATTTAGAACAAGAATCAAGCTGAATCAATAATCCAATGACATGAATTCTTACTGACCAATATGTTTGTAATCATCTATCACTTTTGTAAAACATACATTATTCAAAGTAGGCAAGATGTAGAAAATTTGGTATCCTCCGATCCTAAAAAATGAAAGAATTGACTCTTAAAAAAATATATCAATGGTACTGAAGGGGCCATAAATCAGACAGTTATAGATAACAGTTACAATTTTCATCTTTTCTTACCTGATTCAGAAAAAAGTCCCTTAAAAAAATATATCAATGGTACTGAAGGGGCCATAAATCAGACAGTTATAGATAACAGTTACAATTTTCATCTTTTCTTACCTGATTCAGAAAAAAGTCCCTTAGCCATTTCCAATCTGCCTGAAAAGTACCCAAAATAAATTTTGTTTAAAATCTCAGACATCACATTCAGTTTCAAAATTACTCCTTACTTACTGTTTAGGACTGGAGGCAATATCCCTGACTCCATACCATGTAATACATTTAATTTATGCTAGCACAAACAACTTCCATTTTTAAAGACTATCTGAACAACATTAACTTACAAATTTCCATATTGTATCAACTACCCCTTACCTATGGACAATGACCTTTGAGTCACAACCACAAATTAATTAAATACATTATATGTCTTCCTGATATACGATTCTCAAGCTAAAGTTAGTTACAATATTTAAAGAATTTTCACTGCAATTCAAATTTTTAATATACCTGGCCTTAGACCCTTTGTGAAACTCCAGAAGAGGCAAAAATGATTCCCTTCTTGCCAGTGGGTAAGACATAGCCAAGACACTTATTAAGGTAAGTGAATTTTTCATAACAGTGTAGATGGAAATTTAGTTATAAACAGATGAACATGTGGAAAGACAGATGGCATCACAATGTTCTTGATGTTAAAACATGTGGATAAAAAGTGAAACAAATCTATAAATTACGAAGGGATTTTGTTTTTCTTTGTTGACAAGTATGGGCTATTCCAGATGAAGAAAAAGCTCTATGGTTAATATTATGATCACCAAATTCTCCAGAAGTATATAAAAATTTTCAGATGGTGATTAATTTAAATAAAAACAACAAATGGAGTGAATGAGAATATAGAAGCTTATCTTTTTTTCTTATCTGTCCACCAGCCCCATATCACAGTAGCTGCAAACAATTTCAAGGAATAAACAAACCATCTTAAAATAATAGTAAACAAGTAACTGGTAACTGGAAATAGCTGAAGACCAAAGATACATAAATAACTGGTACAGACTAAAGATATACACCACTCCCTCGATAACCTGCGCCCTGATAACTCGCGAACCCGCTTATAACACGGGGTCAGGCGTGGATCTCATTTTTTAAACCAGAAAATACCCCAAAAATTGATCTCTATTTTTGAACTTTAAGAAAATCGCGATCAAAATTAGTAACGGAAACTTTGATATATCGCTAGTTTCATCATCGAAAACGGTAGATAGGACCTGAAATTTTAATCAACATCATGAAATATCAAATTTAAAAATAAGTCATACAATCTTTTTACATTTTCTTTCCAAACGGTAGTACACCGCAATTAATGATATGTAAGGAAATTTTGATCAATGAAAATGTCACTTACGCAGAGTGGAGGCAGTACTTTAATAAATAAATACCAATTAAATCATTTTTTTTAATCAATTGAAATTTATGTTCTAGTTCTATCTTTTAGTTCCTTTTAAGTGTAATCATCATAAATACAACATGTCCTCTTGTAATTAAATGTAAAACGTGCCAATCTACCGTAACAGCTATGTCTGTGAACGTTTCTCTGAGAACCTAATTAGGTGCCGACCGTGTTTGGATAACTGATTTGCGGAAGTATTTGTTGTTTTGTTGCACGGAATTAAAAGCTGGCCTCCTTTGTGTTGTCACGTTAATTATGTCTTTTGAATCAAATAAAGGAACTGGAATAAAAGAAAAGTTACAAGGCACAAAAATCTTCCAAATTTAAAATCTAGTGGCCCCGGTCATATGTCGGTTGAACTCACTTCATTTGATCAATCACTGTCATAAATGTTATTGTGTATGTAACATAAACTACCTTAAATTAACAGACTCATTGGTAACTGATCAAAGATAACCAAGCGAAATGAATACTTCGTAAAATAAAGAGCTTGGTTTCACAGATACGGACCATTGTGGGCAAGCGAGTTTCAGAGAATTTTTGAACTGGCACTTAGAGATATCCTCAAGGATGATAAGAAGTTTCATTATTACTTCCAATGAAATTATGACATCAATACTGTACTAACCGAACAATACAAAAATTGAGATTCGACATAGACGATTGTCTCATGAAATAAATTTCGCATATTTTTTAAGAAAAGGAATCTTATTTGGTGGGGTATCGACAGTTAGTCTAGTTTCACGCTCTTTTGACTCCCGATTCGGCAGGATACCATTAAATACCACTCAGGGAACAGACTCATCAAGAACACAAAAAGCAGTGATGTAATACACATTTTGCGTACACGTGATGGTTGTTGAAACGAGTGAACGATCTTTCACATGTTGGACATTTTGAAAATAAATGTTATTTAAACAGAATAACGAACAACTTTATTAGAAAAAGTGCGTTATTAAAAAGTATTATCGACATGATTGTAAAATGAGCATTCAGTCATTAAATGGCCCAGTTCCCAACCCCCCCCCGCTGTTTTCTCGATATCTAAGCGAATTTTTTCAACTTTTGGAGGTCCCTTGGTAACTCGCGCCCTCGCTTATAGAGCGGTCTATGCTTGTGGACCCCGTTGTGCGCGAGTTATCGAGGGAGAGGTGTATAAGTAACTGGAAACAGGTAATTGTAAAATGATAACTTGAAACTGGTAATTGGAAACTGGTAATTGGAAAATGATAATTGGAAATGGAACATTATAACTGGAGATTGGTAACTAGAAACTGGTCAAGACTAAAGATGCATAAGAGTGCAAGCAAGAACAAAAGATTCCTGACCCAGCTATTTTTCTATTTTTCTAGCACACAAATATTTTCATAAGAATGTGACAAGTATTGAAAAAAATAAGCACCAGTTAAAAAAGAAATTAGGCAGACATGCCAAACCTAAAACGGCTTCACAGCAGCCTATTTTTCCACAAGTGAGACCAATTTTAAATAAGGTACAACAAAACTTTGAAAACATGATTCCAAAAAGTTAAAAATTGGTGCGAGAGATAACGAGAGAGACACATACATGTACATCAATGTGTATAAAATTTCATACAATCTTTTTATAGTTTCTAAATTTGGCCAGTATTACACACGCTGGCTGCAGAGCACTCAAACAGATGCGCATGAACCAGAAAACAATGTGCTGCTCTAACAGTGTCCGTTGATAATGACTATGGAACACAAGTTTAACCTGTCATATGGGTGGAATCATTTGCTGTTGCAATGTCTTACTACCCATTGTTTTAGTTATGCATCTGTTTTGGCTGTGCATTAGTACAATGTGATAGATATCAGCATAAATTATAATTTGAATAGAGACTATCTTACCCTTTCCTTCTACTGTCTTTAAAAATGACCTGTTTTGTTTGTGATTCCTCTTTACCCATGAAATGGAATCATCCACTCCTATAAGACAGTTTCAAATCCAATGCAATGTACATCTAGTATGTAAGGTAAGGTCAATACTCATTAATCAAGTCAGAGATTCTAATCAGAAATTCCTAGTCTTATGTCTTATATATATATATATATATATATATATATACATACATATATATATATATATATATATATATATATATATATATATATATATATATATATATGTTATAGACACACACTTGCCTGTGCTTGTCGGAAAAGATGCTTATGAATGTCAAAATCATCCAAAAGGAGAGACTTCCCAATCTTATGTACCATCAAGCTGATGTGTGTCTTTCCAAAGGGAATCTTCAGCAGCTTCTTAATATTCTATGAATAAAAGAGAATTATATATAATAAAGCTCCGTTAAGTGTTCCCTTCAGTGCTGAAATAATTTATCCGAGAAGGCACACTCAAATCCCTCCAATGCTTACAAACTTTAAAATTCTGCACAAATCCTGGGTATTTTGCATAATCTGGCAAGTTCCAGCTGTGTTTAGGTGTTCCATTTTATGCCATGCAATAAAGTGGCATGAGCTGTTTTCAAATTCACGCAGCAGAATTTTTATATGCCTCTTGAACACAGTTACAACTGTACACATGCTTGTGTTAAGACGTCAACTGCAAGAATAAGAGTAACCTCAAGCGACACGGAGCCAAGAAAGGTCTGGCCACTATGCCTAATAAGATGTGCCAGTAAAACATTTAAAAACACTTCCTGACATCAACATTGTTAGGAAACTCAGCCTGTGATTAAGCATTGTTTGTTTTATGACCAAAAGAAATTAATGATTATCTTAGAACTAACTGATTACTGTTTGAATTATAATTTTTATCCAGTTTGTTAATGTGAAACACCCTCTGGAACATGAAAGAAAGAACTGATATCTGTAGGTTGTGCCTCCAGGTTAAGAAGTTTCCCTCATGTTTCAGCAAAGTACTGGTCATCCATAATCCATATAATGGCTAATTAAAACTTACCTATACAAACTTTTTCAGAGTAAACAAAATCTATTTATCACAAGTGTTCAAAATGAAAAGATATATCTATGTAGTAATATAGGTAATTTTGTGTTACATGTATTAGTAATCATATTACTTCATAAATGAAGAACATAAATCAGACCTAACTAACATTGATACCTTTACACCTGATGAAGTTGCCTGTTGCTTATGAATGTCAAAATGCCTAATGCATGATTTAGCAAAAAAATATGACTATAAAAATTTCATTATTAGACTTTTTAATCAAAATTAACTATTTTGCTACCGTTGAAAACTGTTTCTGATGAGTCAATGTATAAATAAGAAACAGAAGACCAGATGGAAGAACACATATCCAGTGATACTGATATTCATGGTTTAACTATAAAAATATACTATCTAGATAATCTTTCTTCTATTTGTCTAAATTTACTTTTCAATACATTACAAGAGAATTTATATTAATATTTGAAACATGATATGAGGAATAAATAGGATGATTTCCTATTATTAATTCTGATTAGCATCAGATTAACAATATCCAAGAGTCAACTATTTTTCTATATAATCATCATCTAAATCTGAGTTGCATCCCTTGATATATATAATAATAAAACTAGCCTGAAGGCCAGTGGCTAGTAAGCCCATAATGTTTGTTACTATTATTAGCAATAAAAGTTATTTTTGTAAAGAGAATGGATGTTATACCATTGATGTTGGGAACTGGAATCCCTCTAAAACCAAAATATTATTTTTTAAAAAATTAAATAATTTCCTGACATTAC
Organism: Megalonaias nervosa; assembly: GCA_016617855.1. NCBI lineage: Eukaryota > Metazoa > Mollusca > Bivalvia > Unionida > Unionidae > Megalonaias > Megalonaias nervosa. Next base: position 86,740 of record JAECUM010001343.1, read on the forward strand.
CTCTGCACTGGAAATTACATCAACATCACCAACCACATCTGGGCAGTTCAATGCCATCTGGATACTGCAAAGTAATATAAAAAAAATAACAAAAATATTTGGTAATGAATCAAGTAAAGTTGTGGTTTTACATGTTCTTGTTTATCCCATCATTTTAAAGGGTACTAATACTGTACATCAAGCCATAAAATCCATTAAGCACTGTGACATGACTCTTAAGCATTATCAATGAAGAATGTCACTGAGCAGCAAACGAAATAAGCAATTTTCTGATATTGAGATAAGAATATAATAACTACAGAGGTGAGGTCTCTGAAACACTTAATCATGCATATTTTGGATGCAAGATTTTTTAATTTGGGACACAAAAATCACTTATGCAGGACTCCTCCATACACATGCAATAGCTGGGTGGCAAATTCAATGACTTGCCAGTCCTGCTTCAACCACCTGCTGAGCGTGCAAATGTGCTGATCAACTGATCATTTTAGCTGTAAAGATATTTACAATGACAATTCAGTGGCTGAAAGGCCCCCAGATGTACATGTTGTCAAAGAGTATATCAAAAGAACATGACGCAATAGCTGGTCAGCAAGTTCAAAGACTTAGACAAGCTGCTGAGTGGTGGGAAAATGTGCTGATACTTACAATCATGACAGAATTCAGAGGCAGAAAGACCCAAAGATGTACATGTGGTCATTATAAGAGTACATCAAGTGAACAACTTTAGCTTTCATTATTTTGTTCATTTCATAGTGTAGCCGAATAAGTAGTTCATAAGACCTTGAAATCAAGACATGTCAAGACTCTGACTAAATGCAATTTGCAAATCTGGATAAGTATTTTGGTGTTAAAGGGCAAATTGATGAAGATTGTAACAAGATCCAGAAGAGTGCGAAAGTTGCTAGAACTGATAGTTTAGATGGAACTAGTAACCAAGTGTGAGAAAGTGTGTGATGCCTGGCTTAGTGTTTGGAATAAGGCCTTTCCTTGAATTGACAAAATTTAGTCAGACTAATGGACAAACAAGAGCTATCTGTCGGTGGTGTAAAGAATTTTGAAAATTAAACTCAGTGACAACTACTGGTCCTTCTCATCTGGACATTTAGCCACTTCAGGTATGCCCAATATGCTTATGGAAGGGGATTGCAACTTTTGCTGGTGGGACTCCCTTTTTTTACCAGAATAGGAGTTGTTAATTTATTTGTGACATGTTCCATTTAATAAGATAATTGTATTTTACACTGGTCTGTCATTTTTCGGATCTTGGCATCTATCCATTTTGTTGGGCTTGTTTATTTTTCAAAGTGCAACTCTGACTCAATGAGAACAAGTCACCCCTTCAGGCAGCTCTGACTTGACAAATAGATGATGGGTCAAAGAAAAACTGGCTTTTTGTAGCCCCAGTGAGTGGGGGGGGGTGACTTTTAGTCAGTTCAACTTATAAGTGAGTATATAAAATAAGCAAATGTTTCAATAACAGAGGTCTTGCTAGGATTTTAAAACTAAGAGTCCAGGACTCACATTTTGGTAAAAATAGGAGTCCCACCAGCAAAAGTTGCAGTCCCCCCCCAGAAGATGTGAACTTTGCCACTGAGTTTAATTTCCACTGTCTTTATAACACTGACATATAGATCTTGTTTGTCCATCAGAGTTTGACTGAATTTTGTCAGTTTTGTCAATCCAATGGAAGTTCTTATTCTAAGCTAGGCATAACACACTGCCTTACACTTACCAGTTCTAGCAACTTCAGCACTCTTCTGAATCTCAATCTTCGTCAGTTTGCCATTTAACCCCGAAATGCAAATTTGCAAATGGCATTTTTTCTAAGTCTCAATATGTCTTGATTTCGAGGTCACATGCACTACTTGTTCAGCTACACTTAGAAATTAACACAATAATGAAAGCTAAAGTATTATTTGATGTACTTTTATAAATAACCACATGTAGATTTCTTGGTCTTTCTGCCTCTAAATTCAATCACTGTAAATATCAGAGTATTTTCCCACCCAGCAGCCAAAGTCTAAGTCATTGAACTTTGCTGCCCAGCTATTGCATCATGTTCTTTTCAGGTACTCTTATAAATGACTACATGAACATCTCTGGGTCTTTCTGCCTCTGAATTCAATCATTGTAAATATCAGCACATATGCAGCCATTCAGTCTTTGAACTTGCTGCCCAGCTGTTGCAACATTGTTCTTTTGATGTACTCTTATAATGGCAACATGCTCATCAGGGGGTTTGTCAGCCACTGAATTCTGTCATAGTAAATATCAGCAGAGCTAATTGATCAACACATTTTCCCACTCAGCAGGTGGCTAAAATAAGTCTGGCAAGTCTTTGAAAAATTTTGCCACCCACCTAATACATGTGTACTGAGGACTCCAGCGTAAGTGATTTTCTGCATCCCAGATAACCAATTTGCATCCAAATATGCGTGATTAAGCATTTCCAAGACCTTTGAATAAATTATGTTTTACCTAGAATACTTACCCAATCATATTAATGTTAGGAAATAAACTCTGCCACCTTTTTCCAGTCAGTCTCCATCTGTATATCACTGAGACAAAATGGAACAAAATTTTTTAAATTAACTCCCTTATCCACTGCTTGGTGGCTAATCATACTAGATGCTTATCCTGTTTAAGTTTGTGTGAAACCACAGACAGCATAAATCAAATGGATGATGATGTATGGAGTGACCACTCAGCATGCAGAGTGTGACTTTTCTACGATAACAAGTTAGCTTGGGCTGCCCAGGATATGTTTTATATGTACAGGTAACTAATGCTAGCAAACACAGGTTCATCCCACCCCATCTGCAGAATCAACTAACCACAAACGAATGTCCAACATTATGTGGGCAACTTTTCCAAAGCGAATGTTCTACCAGAAATTAAAGGCCATTTTTTTTGCCTCCCTTAAAGTAGATTTAAATGAAAGACCTTCTACTCCAGCCCACAAATGCAGCAAATTGTAGCAAAGTTAGGCAAAAGATGGTCACTTCAACCGTGTATGCTGGCATCCATATAGATTGTACCTTCTGGCTTAGAGGAATCCATCATAACAGCCACTGTTAGTTCAGTCCCTGAAAGCCCTGTGTGTGCAAACAATTGATTTACCTTACACACAAGCACTCATCAGAACCAGCAAATCGGAGTTATATTTTTAAAGTCCTGCAGTAAAAGAAAATGCTGTTAATTACCTGGAAAACTGGGTGGGTCTTCTGGAACTGTTATGCACATACTGCTGGACTTCAGTCGTGCTTCGCAACCAGTTGGATGGGGGAATGTTGAGGTCAGTGTTGAGCTGAAGAGGTGCAAACTGAGCCAGCACATGTACAGTTCCCTGGAGAACTTCTGCTTCAGAATGCACATCAATATGTGGTCCGTATTTTACAGGTACCATCTCGCTGGAATTAGTTCTACTCTGAAATTTTTAAAATAAAGAACAAGAAGTGAGAAAAAACAGCAAGCACCACATCTGCATGATCCTCTTTTTAAATGCCTTGTAACTTTGTAAAATGATTCTTCTTGTTCACATTTGATAAATCATACTCAAACATTTGGTTACTTTACTTTTCTGACCAATCCTCAATTTTTTATTAACTGTCACACCAATAGTGTTCTATAACGTTGATATACGGTGGCACCCTATGGGGATCTGCATTTGTCAGCTATTATATGTGATGAAAAATGCTTCAAGAAATTTACCCTTGAATTACTGCATCAAACTAAACAACCCTCTCTTCAGCAATATTAATGAAAATCAAACTGAGAAATTTTTTTGGATCTAATGTGTACAACCAACTCCAATCGGATACAGAGTACACATATTGGCAATGGCAAAATTGAGCACTGGGTAATAATTACTGGCATTAACATTAAAGCACAAGTCAATAAAATGCATTGTTTTATCGCATAGAAAAAGGTAATATGGTGGGCATAAAATGACTTCACTACCAATAATGATAACTCCAAACAACTGAGAAATAATTCAGATGCATAAATTAAAATTACTGTTAAAATTTTATTAACTGACTCTTCACAGCAGCTACAATTAGGAATATTCCATTAAAATGATTCTTCAGCAGATGGATCATCCCTTGGCACACAAGGGAAACATAAAGGAAAATAAATGCAAAACAATGCATGTACAACCAAGCAGGATAAACGATGAGAAAATTTTTGTAAATGCTTTAAAACTACATGTGCTTACATTACAAAACTCATAGACAAAGAGCACAAAGATGTATGTCCAGCCTTTTAATGTGATGGACATCTACAATCAACAAGTGTTGAAATCACCACAACATATTTGAGTTGGGAAAATCTTTTTGGCAACATGCCAAAGAAAAGACACAATAGAGGAGATTCCACAGTATGTACAAACATTGAAAAATCTATTGAAGACAGCCATGGAAAAGCATTAATTAACATTATCATTAGAAAGGTACAGATGAAAACTTTTAAAATATACCAGACCTGGAGCCAAGTATTATATCAAACATCAGTGAAATAATTTTCAACACCACAAGTATATGCAAGCTTCTAAAAGCTATCAATCAAAAGAAAACCAATGGACCTGACTGAATACCATGCCAAGTTTTGAAGGAAATAACAACAGTATTGCTCCAATTGATACTCACCATGTACATGACTTAATCAGTAGTACCAAAAGACTGGCTATGAGTGATCATAACAGTGATAGTCAAGAATGGTGTAAATTATAGACTAGTCACATTCTCTTTGGTGTATTATATAATCACGGAACACAACATCTGCATTTGGAACCTGAAACATCCTGAGCAAATCAATATTGCAACTCACTGTCAGCATTGTTTCATACAACGGAGATCCTGTAAAACACGGCTAATTAACTCCATGGAAGATATAACATGAAATCCGATATCCAGATCTAAAAAAACCAACCATTTTCTAATATTATATTTCAGCAAGGCATTCAATACCATACCACACTCAATGATCTTCCCAAAAGTTTTGATTGCATCTGCATAAGCATGAGTTAGTGTCTTAAAATGATTTTTTTAAATTGCCCATTATCATAAAGTGAACAATTTAATATCAATTAAATAAAAATGAAGTACATAATATTTAGAAAGTTTTCTTTATTTCCAGGAGTTCTAACATTATTTAACATCCAGCTTATTTGACTTTGAATTTAAATGAAGATTCTTAATTCTGTTCATCGCAGAGAATGACCTTTAACAGTCTGGAAAACAATGGAACTTAAAATTTATTAATGAATGTACAAAAGATAAAACTACTTGAATCCTTAGAAAATTAATATCAATGATATGTAAGGAATGTACAAATATTTACATAGTTCTTGAAGTTATAATATTATTTAATGTTAAACTAATTCGTCTTTGATTCTAAATAAATGATATCCTTCATATCTTCACTTCCCCATATATGGTTGCCACATTAAAATTAAAGTCATTCAGGCAAAGTCCTTTGTACTAATTGTCATAATTCGAGACCCTCTGTGTCAATCAGTTCCTTAACATGCTCTTGATTCTGTTCATTGTAGAGAATGACATTCAACAGTCTGGAAAACAATGGAACATAAAATTTATTAATGGATATACTAAAACACTTTTGCGGCCATGACTTTACTAAATGAGTAAACACATAAATGAAACAATGCAAGATATGTTTCTTCCAAATGTCAAAGTCATAAAGTATATGAAAGGTAGAAATTAGCTCAATGATTGAGGTATTTTGTTTTAATCAGCAATTCTGCCAAATGAAAAGATTACTTGAATCCATGCAGCAATATACTGATTAAAAAATGCCACCTCTTAATTTATCATGTAAATTAAATACATTCTAATTATAAAAGAGTTGCTTAAATGTTGGAGAAGTATTTTAAACATAAATGAAGAAATAATCCAAAACTTTTTAATTACATGTTGGATAAACAGAAAAAAATGAAATCAGAAATTATTAGGGCAGCACCCACAACAGTTAGGTTTTACTGACCAAACTACTTTTCTCTTGCTCAGAGAATACTAAGTAAATATATAAGAGTAACTCATAGATACAACACAACTTTCCTTCCTCTTCATATATTCCCAAAAAATCAATATGAATGACAATTACAACTACAAATATTGCTATTACTATAAAAACCAAACAAATGTTATATGGTAATAAAATTTAGTATCTAAGACTTACTGTCCAATCCAACAAAATCCATCCATGGATATGACGTCTTCCATTCAGTGTTCAACCCCAATCTTCATTTCTAAAACTCATTTTTTTTTACATAGGAAATTCATGCTATTTGAATTGGAATCATCATTTGTGACACCAATCTCTGATCTTTGTAGGCAGCCAACAGGGGGGCTGGAAGGGCCCTTGCTAATGTTTTGAACCCTGCATCAAACATCACACACCATCAGACAAGTGAGCCAGGTATAAACAATAATGGCTGAGTAAATGAGTAGCAATTCTATATTATTTTAAATAAATACCCAATAAGAAGTGTCGTCTGAGAAACAGAGCTTTGAACTAGGTGGTAAGATGCTTATTTAACAGACTGAATTTGAATGGATAGCAGAAAATACAAATGTACAGTGACACAAACCAACAGAGAAGCAATGGGTTCTGAAGAATATTGGTCTTAAATAATACATGCATAATGGGACTGCTACAGTAAAAGGCCCTTAGAAGACCACTGACATCAATGCATACGTAGAAGACCAGTGACGTCAATGCATACTTAGAAGACCACGGACGTCAATGCATACTTAGAAGACCACTGATGTCAATGCATACTTAGAAGACCACTGATGTCAATGCATACTTAAGAAGCTAACATTTTCATCAATAAAGAGGCAACATCTACCAAGCTGACAATTTCCAAAGCCATGGTGATGTCAAATGTCAGCATAATGTGCCAAGTCTGCATCTTTTATTAAAGTAATAATGTTTTACCAGCTGTATTTTATTAGAATAATGGCACAAGTTGCTTATTTAGAGCCAAAGCAGTTGGGGTAAAGTGACTTGCCCAAGACACACCACAGCAAATGAACACAGGCTGGTCCTATGGTAGGATTTAAACCTGCACGTGTTTGGTCGTGACCTTGGCATGTCAACCACTGAGCCACCATGGCTCCTCAAGCAGATGCTAAAGAGAAACTTTGTGTCATCTTTGCAAAGAATACCATCTTCAACATAATACATTCCAACATGGGACTGGTGTTATCACTGTGGACACTTTGCCACACTGAAGCCACATTGTTTTGTTTCATATCATCTTGATCATTGTCATCATCGTACTCTGACGGGTTCAGCAGATTTGTGTTCACCACAAATATCACTGGAATAGGTTAAATTTTTTTATATTTCCTTCTAAATATTTTCTGGATTTCTTTTCTTGCTTTGTGATCTTGTCTAGGTCATTATGTGCTTTCTTTTCTAGTCTCTCCTTCATAATTCCTTCTATTTAAAGTCCTTTTCTTCTTCTCTGTCGCATTTTCCTCTAACTTCTAAAAATTATCACACATCTGATTCCACCATCAGTTTTGGTCTTGTAACTTGAGGTTTCATTGGCACTGGTGGAAGAATGCTAGATAGGTGAGGTGGTATCAGGCCTTTTGCTATTAAAGGATTTCTTCCAAGGTAATGTTGGCATGTTGTACATAACCAATTCTGATACCTGTTTTTATTCTTCTGGTGAAGATTCTTGCTGATGAGGATGGGACAGCTGCTGGAATGGATTTGTTCAAAAGTGGCTTAGAACAAGTTGGGTCTTATTAATTGCATCAGGGACTCCAAGGATGATACCATTATTTCTGAAGGCTTCCTTAATCTGAGAAAGGAAAAACTGATCATTTGCATGGAAGAGCCCTGTGGGAAAATTGGCCTTGTTTAGTACATGATGTTTGTTGATGTAACCAAGGTTGAAATTTTCTTTTGAGTGGGCTCAGGATATGGACATCCGTGTTTGAAATTGTGGGTTGTTAGTGGTTGTGTCCAAACAAGTTAATGTTTTTCTTGTGCAAGCTAAATTACATGTAAGCTTTTGTGGCTGTTTACGATTATCTGTAAGTAACCAAGCCACAATAATGCAAGAAAATTTCTTTAAACCACTGAGTAAAAAGTGTACCATTCATGTTATTACTAACATGATATGTACTCAAACAACCAGGAACACCTCCTTGTACACCATATGGGGTAAACACCTTTCAAAAATAATTTATAATTCTACAAATGCAGAAGCATTGTCATTTTTCTTGCTGCTTATATTGCCATGATCTTTGAACAAATTTCTCTCTCTCTCTCAATCCTGAATAGTCAAAACTGTTATAACAATTATCATGAAGCACACAAATCTTTTACTTTCTGAAAGTTCACTATAACTGCCAAATGATTTCTAAACTGTTTTGAAACAACCCCATTGTAACATGTACATAGAAGGAAATGCACAAGTTACTTGGTACATACGGTTATCTTAATTTCATTGTTCCTGATGACACATTACTGTAAATATTAAACACACACACACGTACACAGAAGCATTAGATTTGATATATCAGTGAACAACTGAATCAACACAACCAAGAACATATATGGTACCATGCAAAACATGTGCTCTAATTTTAATAAACAGGGAATTTTCTTGATATAACCACTCACTTTCTAGCTTCGTTACGACAATCCACTGATTGCAAATAAATGGTTTTATTACTTGCTTATGTACTTGTATTAATGTCATGCATTGGTTAAATAGTTTTTGCTTTACTGCTTTTGTCATATTTTCATCAAATAAATGAGTGATGTCAGAAAGCAACCTTGACCTTACAAACAGCACTTTTCAAACTGCACAACAAAGCATTGTTCCATACGTTTCTGACCTACATGAGTACATTTGTAAGCTAAATCTTCTCTCACACAAAATTTAGAATTTGCTTTCCATCAATTGTATATTTTCCTTAATCTATCTGCTCAATTTTTACGAAAACAGACAATCTAATGAAGCGGTGTTTCCAAGACACAGTGATGTCTGCCATTAGGCCTACAGTTGCACTTATAGTTTCAAACTGATTTTATAAAGAAAATAATGCAAACACTGCAGTTAAAATATTAATTTTTTTAACATTTAAATCTGAAAATATTCTTCACGATTTTATTCTAAAACACAAATTATTATTTACATATTGATGTTTAGGTTTAGAAACAGAACATATGTTTTCATCATTATGCCCTAAATCAGGGGTGCACAACCCACGGCCTCAGGGCAAATTAAAACAACACAGAAATCTGGCCAGTGAACAGTAATTATATTAAAGAAATTACAAATTCATTGGGCTACTAAAAATAAAATTATACAAACCTTCATGTCAAGCAGTAGATTATTACAACATTTACTAATACTAATTTCGTTTACCAAGTCGCTGTTGTATAGAACATGTAGCATCATGTTTGCGGCCTTTGAGTGGTCTTAGAAAATGCAATCTGGCCCCTGGCCGAAAAGGATGTGCACCCCTCCCCTAAATGAGAAGTCTAACTATTAACTTGCAGAAATTGGGCAGTGATGACTTGCTCAGAAAGGGTGAATGATCAGTCAGCTTTTAAAACACATGCCTGTGAATGTGCAAACATTTGTCAACGCAATTGTTATCAACACAGCATACATTTCATCTCAGGCTACAGTAAAACATGGTCAGAACTAGCCTAAATACCTGGCTATAGTGAGGGAGCACCTCAAAAGTCATAACTACTGTTACTCACTGTACATTTAAAAATCATAGGATGAAGTCATTTCCCTTTCCTGACAGAACAAGGTGATGTTGTTATGTATATTTAATTTAATTGTTTGTTTGTTGGTTTTAAATTTTTTTTATTCCATTACATGCTATTGTATTGTAACATTGTTTACTGGACTTGACCTTGTCCAGAACTGAGTTCAGTTCTGTTTGACATGATTGACCTTTTTTTAAAAAATTTTAAAATTTCACTGATGGAAACAACTAAAAATAGCTTCATTATTCTCTATGGGTATAAGCTCATTGACCAAATTATTATTCAGGTAAACATGTTGATTTGGGTCAGGGTTTTGGAGATTCCAAAGTGAATTTTATAGGGTATTATGTTTTAAATAAACAAGGCTCATTAAAAGATTCAAGAAGGTTATTTTCCATTAGGTAATGGTTGTTTTTAGAAAATGCTAATTGTGACATTGAGGTCAAGCAGAGAACTATATTATCTTGTGATTCTGAGGATTTTACCAGTTGTGCTTTAACATCTGGCCCTCTAAATTGTATTATGTTGTGTCCAGTTTGGGCTGAATTTTATTTACTTCAAGTTATTGAATTCAAGTGATTATTTTCTCTGGAAATACAAAAGTGCTCTGACAAAATTCTTGGATAAAGACATTCATTGGAATTTATACTGAATTCAAACCTGGAATAATATTATCTGATTCAACAAGAGACTGTTGACACATCAGTATGACGCAGGCCATAACAGACACGTCATCACTTTCAATTATAAATCTCTTTGGGACTTGAACTGAGATTTATTCAGGACTTTTTATTACTAGGACTTGTGCCTTTAATTCTTGGATTATTTTTGGATTTAATTTGTAATACCATAAGTTCTTTATTCTTAATTTTCACTTTGTATTCTAGGGAAATAAATATTTGTTAAATTTTACAAAGCTTGTTGTCTTCACCTTTTCTGTTACTTATTTTAAGAGCACAGACTCGTAACAATGTTTACATTTATTAGGCAACTTAGCCACCCTCTTCACCTGGTAACATGACCTCTGATATATGTAAACAAAATATTGTTTTTCTTTCAAATACAATGATCTGGCAAAGTTTGTTAATGGAACTCATTTAAAACATGTAATAATTCTTATTTGCATGGACTGAAACAATTCCTTGTTGTTCTTGTTTAACAGTCTACACTTTTTCATATGAGGGGCAACACTTGCTCTTCCATCTGGCATTTCCAAAAGAATAACTCACCATTCATGCAGTTACAAATAATCAATGCTCCCTGACTTTAACCTTTGACCTTTCTTTGCAATAAATATAGAATCTGGAGATTCTATGAATTCTAGCTGAGTCATGTTGATAGCATTTGATACTGTAATGGAGATGATTACTAATGACATGATGATGGTTATGTAAACTGGGTTATGTGTGAAGAAGAATTTGCTTAATTCAGATTGTTTTACTGTCGAAAATATGGACATTCTAATTCACAACATCTCTTATAAAGGCTGGGCTGATATTAAGGGATGGTTTTATGACAGTTTTGTTGATGCACTTCTGGTAATAGTGTTGCATGACTCCCGATTAAAGTACATGGTGTAAGAGACAAAAGTGAATATCAACATGGTAATTTGGCATATATACTCAAATTAAATTAAATATTCACTATTGTTCTGCAGGGACAGATCAGGTCAAGTGTTGGGGGTTCAAAATTTCAAAAGGACGCAGACTTTCCTCAAAAGGGCACCAAAGCAAAAGTCTCTGTGTCTGTTTACTCAAAGTGTGCATATTACCCAATAAACAGGTGCAAAAAAAAAAGTGACAGTATGACTATGTTTGTATACATGTTTTGGTAGGTTTGTTTTTAGCCAGTCATGGGGGGGGGTCCAGATACCCTGGGAAAAACCCTCCCAACTCCTCTGATCTGGCCCTAGTTCTAAAATGTACCAATCATATAGTTTAACCAAACCAAAATGTCATGTAAAAACTTCCTGGCAAACATTATTAATCAGTAAGGACTTTTACAATGGTGAACAGTTACTAAACAGGTTAAGTCCTACATGTAAGACCTCGATGCTGTTATTTATGTTTTGGGTGTCTAGGTCTTACTGCCTAAATAATGGCACTGTGTAGCTTGTTTTGATGTCGACCAACATCGTAATGAAAGTAAAATTTTCAGGAATATCTCACACAACTGGCAGCCAATAATGACGCTTTTCTACAAAGCAAAGTCATAATGTTTTAGTCAGAAGTATACTTCTTTAATGAAACGAATAAAAATATATTAATATTGAAGAAAGTGCTTAGATAGCTTCATTTTCTTCAAGATTCCCAGCTTCTATCACAGTCCAGCTAACTAAAATGAAGGCCAATGGAACCTGACAACATGCCCATTTGCTCGCGTGGGAATTTGAATTTAGTAGCAAAATGACATCATGGTAAGGATACTATCTGGCAATTTTTTTGGCAATAAAATTTGTGGCTGTTAAAAACTGTATATACAATCTTGGGTCTGGAGTGGAGAAATTCAAAGGCATCATAACTGGAAGCCGCAAACTCTGATATAAAACTGCATTGGAATCTATTGTTATATAAACAAATCCTTTGTTTATATTGACAAACCACCCTAACTCAGCATTGTTATATCATAATTTGCTTACGCTGATGTCTGGCCTTAGTACTATATTCCGTAATATAACCAAAATATTCGTGCTACCTGACTAGCTACAATTGACCACCTCTTAAGGAATGAATGGGAACGACTGCAGATGGCGGCAATATTTTTGAAACTTCAAAGAAAACTGATTAACTTTGAAGCACTGAATCGTTCTCTCTCTCTCTCTCTCTCTCTCTCTCTCTCTCTATATATACACACACAGCAAATGAAAAAAAAATTTTGTCTCAATGTTCTACAACTATTTGTTGTTGCCGCAGCAATAACAAGCGGGCATTTGTTTGGTCCTTCAAAGAGTGCCTTTAATAACACATGCACCTTCATCAAAGCAAGCTGAAGACCTTTGATCAAATGAAGTCAGCAAGAAACTGATATAAAAGCATTGTTTCATTTTTCATAGTGATTGGAACAAATTTACTGTGCCGTGAAAGTTTCCTGTTTGCAACAAAAAAGTTCATTCTTATGATTGCTACCAATGGCACTGTAAAACCCAAAGTTAAGTTCCAATATTTTGAAACAATTGATATCTGGCCATCAAGTTAAATGAAGGTGGGATACCTCGCACGAATGTTGATTAAACTTTTTAATTTGTACACGTTTTCATCTCCCTATGAAAAATAGCCTCATCCCCTTGGCAGCCTTGGCATCATGATAGTTGTCTCTGGCTGACCAAAATCTAGGCCAATTTAATTACAGTCCTACCCGTTTATGTCGACATCCTTGGGCCCGAGGAAATATTGTCGACATAGGCGGATGTCGAGATAAGTGTTTGGGGGGTGGGGTTCTGAAAAAAAGATACAAGTTAAATTCGTCATTAAGGGGTGACCTGTCGTCAGTGAGTAGCATTGACACTTTGAGAAAATAAACAATGCAAATTTTGATTACATGAAGACAAAACCAGTGTCAAATACACTTGTATATTGACAAATTACATTTTGGTTACCTTTGTGTAATAAAATCCACAATAAAATATTGCATCAGTCACATCCTGATATGAAAAACATTCACTACGATTATTCAATGTCGGCATAAGCACATGGTTGCATAGTTGTTATTTACGCGCTTGGAGTACATGTACTTATATTGGCCTAGATTTTGGTCAGTCTGTTCCCATCTTACTGAGGCTACCAAGGGGATGGGGGCTATTCACAGGGAAATGAAAACCTGTCAACAAGTTGGTTTAAACAGTACTTGTATTTAGTTACAGAAGTCATCGTGAAAAGTACATAAAAGCGAACAAGAGATATGCGGCTGATATGATTAATGAAGGCATAATATTGTATACATTGACACATGCTAATGAGGTATTAAAAGAAAATGATTCTTTACAATACAATATTGTAACAATCTCAGCTCAATACATTTAAAATTTTTCACAGACATCTTTGCGAGATGCCCCACCCTCAACTTCCTTAACAGCCAGATATTTAGTTTCCAGAGACTGTAAATTTAATCTGCGTTTACACTGCCGTTGGTAGCCATCGTAAATAAAAATAAAGTTAAAAAGGAAACTTTCACAGCACAATAAACTTGTTTTAATCACCGATCACTTTGGAAAATGCAAGAATCAGATCAGATTTCATTGCTTTTATTTAAGTCACCGCAAGAGGCCAACTTTATAGAACCAAACAAAAGCCTTTTTTTTTTTAATCCGACCGCGGCATTAAAGCCTGGCAGCAAGATCTACTATTGTTGAATAAAGTACAGGTCGGAACTGGCCGTTTGCCGACATGAATGATTAGGCGAGAAAATTAAAGCCTGGCGGCAAGATCAACTAATTGTTGAACAAAGTATGGGTCGGAACTGGCAGCTTGTCGACATAAATGATTAGAAAACAAAGGATTTGTTCAAGCTGGGACCAAGGGCTTCTGTCGACATGTACGTTTATTTTTTATCTCGACGTCGACATAAGCATGACAATTTTGGTAGTAATAGTAGACCAAGGGACCGGGACTTTGCTTTTTTGTTGAAATAGGCGGCTTGTCGACATAAGTGATGTCGATATAAGTGGGTAGGACTGTACAAGTAAATGCAGCATATAAACAACTAAACAGACACCTGCTAATAGGATAATAAATATCAGAGTGAATAGTTTCGTAAAAGGTGTTTGTTGACAATGGGATATAGATGAAATGAGGACTACCATTTTTTTTTATACATACGTGTTAGTTGTATTTTCTAACAGGATTTGACTGATACATGACTTTTCAAACATATGATCCAATACTCGAATTCATGGATTTTTCACATCCATGTACATTATTTAACACATTGTGGAGTGTACAACACAAATGTAAGTTGTCAATATACAAGTGTATATCATTTAATCAAAATTTCCATTGTGGGTTTGTTTTTTTGTTTTGTTTTTTTGTAAATCCTAGTCACTGACAGGTCACCTAAAAAATTTCACTTGTATGCGAAATTTCAATTATTTTCAGCCCCCTCTCCCCCACATTTACTTATCTAAACATCCACTTATGTCAGCAATATTACATAGGTTCTGGAGGTGTTGAAATAAATGGATAGTATTGTATTATGAAAATGGCGAAAATTTTTGAAAATTGGCGACAAAATATTATGGCTGGCGATTTTTTTGGCAACAAATTTGTTAAAGCCAGTGCCAACCCTGTATTCCTGAAAATCTGACTTAACGTTCCCATGTCAAACGACATCGGAACACGCTATATAGCACCGTTATGTGGGCAGTAAGACCTAGACGTCTAAAACACAAATATCAGAGTCAAGGTCTTACATGTAGGACTAAACTAGGTTAAGAAAAGATGATGTCAGGAATAACATAATATATATAATTGGGTAGTATAATTTTCTTTAATCACATGCACCTTTCATGGTGACATCACAGCATGCAGCATTCGGTCTGGTTTGTATTCAATCACATCCTTAGCTTGACCTCGTCAAAAAATGACCATGTATTTTAACATTGCTTTCGCTGTATTTTTCTCAGTATAGAAATACTGACGTTTCAAATGAAGCGAATAATCGCCATCTGAAGGTATGTGTAATCAAATTCTAAAAAAAACATTAGACCCGACTTTATTTATCAAGTGACTATTTCTGCTCAGACTTGTCTGCTACAAACGTTCTTATTTTAAAACAAGAAACAAAATATCGAGTGTGCTCGCGAGTTTTTAGTACTATTGCGACGTTTGTTTTCCGGCCAGCAGGATATACTGAGTAGGGCTGTTGAGTACATTTACAAGTAAAAACCAGACAGTACTGCGAAGTTATATAAAGCAAGCTATCATTTAGCAATGTACGTCTCTTACTTCGGCTTCGCTATTTTCACTTAAATCCATCCTCCTTCTTCGGCTTCAACTGTTTACCTCTTGTTTATACAGTGCTTCTTAATCACTTTTTGGGCTGACTTACTAACATAGATATATAGTCTTGAATGCTCTGGACCTTTCTTTCTATCATCTTGTGCCTATTACGCTTTAATAAGCTTGAAATGTGTTGCAAGCTTCTTAACGATGCAGAATTTTGAGCTAGAGATTAAATTGTATAAGGAATCGGTACACAGACGCGGAGAATATCTGGATAACGTTAACCAATTGCATTCATATCGCAAAATAGTACACTTGCATGTCTTATTATTGCAGTCCGCTTATTACCAACGTATCTAAAGATATTTGTTCAGTGATGTCACTATTCGTAATATCTGAATAACCTGCATGCAAATATAATGTCAGGAAGCTCACATAACCGTGAAAAATCTTAATAATAACAATATCCAGAGTACACAAACTCGTCGATTTCCTTAAATGTACGAATTTAAGTAACTGACAAAATCCAGTTCATACCTTACCCAGTTCTGATATTTTTGTTGTAATGTCCAAGTATAAAATCGTGCCGTGCACAATTTCAAAAAGTCATCTGCTTCACAATTAAAAGTACAAGTAGCATAAAGTTATCTAACTTGTTCGGGGGCCCATTCATAAACGGTGTTTTCTAGACATGTGGCATACAATTAAAGTTTATGTGGGTTGGTGTTAACTATAAATAGGTCAGGTAATCTAACATAAATCATAATTATTTCGTGCATTGACTGTAACTACGGCATAAAAAGATCACGATTAGGATTAATGAATTTATTGTTGAAATTATGTTACTAAATATTATTTCCTGACTTTTGAAAACAAAATTATTTTAATACTATACTATCGACGGTCACTGTATTTCTAAATTGACGCAGTAACGGGACGTTCTCTTTCGTGCGCGTCCTGTTAGAGGTCATATCGGACTAACCAGCACGTTGATTGGAAATTAAAATTATTCACCGTGACAAATGCTCCAAATGAATGTTACTGATGCAGTAGGATAAAAATTAAAAAATTAAGTATTGGCACACGTTTTGAATATGTTTTCTAGGTAGTAAACGATAATAGGGCATACCGGCCTAAGACGGATGCATATTTGGATTATTTGTTTTTAGCTACTAGAAAACTGTATAACTCGCGATATAAAGGTACGCCAGGAAAAAGGTATACTGAAACATATATCCATTTTACTACTCCTTCTTAAAGACGGAAAAATACCAGTTCACTTTTTGCAGCTATTTTGGCTTAACTGCGTAGAGACATAAGAAAGTAGAAGCGACGGAAAAACTCAAGACTACTTACAGCAGGTGTATATACAAAACACATCTCAGCATTTTGGATAGATACGTTTAATTCGCTCACTACATATCAAATCGTCCACATAATAAATCAAACACTAATAATAGCAAATAAATACATTTGATGCGTCAAAAAGCAACAGAGTGTAAATAACAAAGTATTTGATGAATTTCCGTCGACTGGTTAACACTAAACAAACTATATAGAATAAAGACGTACATTTCTACTGTCCATATTAACAGGCACGCGATAGCATATACTGTAACAATTTTCTAAGCTTATTTAATTTAAAGTTTGGAACTGAGATAATCAGCGCTGTTTAAAACTGTAACCCTTTTTGACACTGTTCGCTATCCCAGTTTTGCACAGCCATTTGGAGTCTCTTTGAAAGCAGTAGTATAATACTGGTGCTTTACTATTTCGGTTACAGAGATATAACTTTTTGAACCAATGACTTCACAAATTATTACCTTCGAGTTACGTGCGAATGTGTTATTTACGCGTGAGGTAGGACTTACCTAGTTAGTGTCCGGCGACATCGCTGTTGTAGAGATAAAACGCTGCAACCGCAGTTGAAAGAATCCCATCTTTGTATACGATGCCAATATCGGCATCATTGTGGGAACTCCGATTTTGCGGCTAGCATAAATGATTTTACACTCCAGAAATGCAGACGATTTTGAGAAGCCAAATCTGGTCGCGTAAACTAGGAGTATTTTATGAGAAAATCTGATATGCAAAGTGACTCGATTTCAATTCAGTGTAAATAAGCTACTTGTCTTTGGTCCCACACGAAAATGAAAATGGTACGCCAAGAAGTTGGCATCGACGCGGTTAAATCCGAGGTTGAAATTCTGATTGTTACCAATTACAGGTTGCATTTGAACATTTCCAGTTGCGTTTCTGACGTTCCAATGGAATAGTTGGTGTGAACTGCATGGAAAGATTTATCCTTGTGAAACATCATGGAGAGGCCAGCGGATTTTGCATAATCATCACTGTATTTGGCGAATTCAGTTACAGTCGTGGCCATATTGACGTTGCTCAAACATGCTTCAGTTTCCTTTACGTCGATGAGATATCGTGCGCTGCTGAACAGTGCCAAAATACCGTTGTTGACAACTCCAGCCTTAGCATTCTCGAAACAACACGCATTTGTCGGTTTTGTTTTCCATCGGCTTCTGAGAAGGTCTCATACGGAAGAAAAGACCGAAACGTATCATGCACTTGTTAATCTCTATTCATCCTTCTTGATTATGATCCATAGCAGGGTACTAATAATACTCTATTCATCCCTCTTGATTATGATCCATAGCAGGGTACTAATAATACTCTATTCATCCCTCTTGATTATGATCCATAGCAGGGTACTAATAATACTCTATTCATCCCTCTTGATTATGATCCATAGCAGGGTACTAATAATACTCTATTCATCCTTCTTGATTATGATCCATAGCAGGGTACTAATAATACTCTATTCATCCCTCTTGATTATGATCCATAGCAGGGTACTAATAATACTCTATTCATCCCTCTTGATTATGATCCATAGCAGGGTACTAATAATACTTAAAATCTTTTTCGATTCAGTGTATCTTCAGAGGCATTATTCTCGTCAAATGCGGTACTGGATACTTCTTCAAAGTTTGTCATTGTTTGTACATTATCGATTTCATCTAATGTATTTTAGTGGCTTCATCGCTAGAGTGCATGCTTAGTCCGCAACCGTAATCCGCTTCTCATTGTCATATTTAATTAATTTATCAACTGACACCGGATACGTATCTGAAAAATCATCAACATTTTTTGAGTCTCTTTAACAAATCAGTAGGAAGCATATAAGCAAAATAGCTATTTACAAATACTCCATTTTTTGGACAATATGATCCCTGCACTAGATACGCTCATAAATCCTTTCAAAATACTATACGCATCAGCTAGTGAAGCAATTAAATTTTTTATATTAATACAATATCCCGCAGTAATTCTTTTAATATTATATATTCTCACGTGAAACAAAACAACCTCTACAAAATATACTGTATAGAAATACAGCCACAATCAATATAAACTATTCTCACACAGAGAAAGCAATATTAGCAGAATATTATATGTACAGGATAGTCACGATGATTAATCATATTCCTGTAGTCGCGTTTGAGTCTCACACAAAAGGAATCTCCGCGAAATAAATTGTATGCAGTATATTCATGAACAATAATGCTGTATTATTTAGCCTGACTGGGGCTCATAGTTGTAGCTTCACTTTTGGGGCTCTAGCAGGGAGGTTTATGCTAGCAGACTTTTCGTCGGAAACTCGTTTACGTTGCTGAAGGGGACGATCTTTTGGCCATAAAATTGTAGAGTTTCCACAGTGACACCGATGTTGGTAGCATATACAAGAGCGAGATTGTCTGCATCTGCGGTTGCAGCATTTTGCCGCTGCAATAACGGTGTCGCCGCGCACTCACTTTGTAAGTATCACAGCAAGCGTAAATAAAATTTGTAAAGTCATGGGGGCCATATAAGGCACTGATCTATGAAAGTCACCGAAATCTGAAAGCCGCATTATCATACTGCTAAAGTTTTCGAAAGGAACAATTGTCAATTTTAAACATTTTAATCAATAAAATCTACTGATAATAAACCAAAAAATGGCAAAATAAAGGCAATAAACTGTATGCCCAAAACTTAAAATTTTGACAAAATTCTTTCAAAGTCACCTGTGTAATGAAAAGCAAACACAACAACAATACTACTACTACTACTACTACTTCTACTAAGTAAGTGCAGGACCATTGCATCCTGCTTCAGACTTTATTTTCTACTGTAAAGCTTATTAAGAGACATAGGAAGAGTCGAGTATATTTTTTGGGAAAAAAAACAACAAAACGCATAGCCAAAATGAATAACAACCATTCTGCAATAACATAGTGTTAACTGAGGATCATGTGCATGTTGGTGCGTTCCTTGTTTTTTTGTGTTGTTTTTTTTTCCGTGGAAACTTAACAGAACTTAATATATTATTTGTATGATAATGCACTATGCACCCCCTTGTCTTGATATTTCCAAATTCATTTTTAAAATACTCGTAATTAACTTTCAAATAATTTTAAATTTAACGTAGAAATAGTTACCAACCAAGACAGCCTTCGTGCCGAAGTTCAAAAACTAATTCTGCCTATCTAAACAGTATGCACCCAGCAGCAAATATAACGCGAGAAATAGTTACAGCTTATAGAACTAAGCCACCCAAAAGAATTACTTCGTTTTATAGCCTCTGCGAATGTGTTCTCAATGTCAAGTAGTAAGCCTTTAGTGGAATATACGACCATTAATCCCCATAATTATGTTCAAATATGCTGTATATACCATGTACAAAATTGAGAGAATAAAAAACCCAAAGAAATTAAAATACCGGCAACAAATATACAGAGGTTAAAGAACCTGAAATATTTTAGTCCTTCTAATCTAACAACATACTTTTTCTATCCCGTATTGTTTCCACTCTGCATTCGTTGCCTTTCATTAAATCTTCTTTATTTTTACAGTCTTAACTTTTGGCACCACTTTACCTCTGTTTATTAGTGCTAGGAGATGTTAGCTATCAGGTAAGTCCCGACGTATGAGATTTGCGCTAATCAATCTGTTTGCTGACAGATGAGTCCTGGCGTGTAAGTTTTGTGTCATTCAAAATGTTGGTAAAAAGGATAATTTTAGAAAAAGAGTGAACAGTCACAAAAGCCATGTCAGAAACAAAGTAAACACAAAATTCAGAGACCATTTCAACTCAATTCTATGCAGTCACTAGACCGATAAGTCCCACCCTCAATCCATCATTTGTTACTACTGTCGAACGTTTGAAATTCCATTATACAAAGTATTCCTATTAGCTAATGCTGTAACACCACCAAATTCCTGTGACTGTTTATCTGGAATTGGAATGCAGAGAAGTCTGGAACACCCATGTTCACTAGACAGACGAAACTTTACCCTTGAATACGAAGTTACTCAGAATCGAACCCAGGAAATTGATGGGACTAAACTTGGGTGATACCACTCAATTTCTTATTATTTTGCTATCAATATATCTAACTTAGTCACCTCTGTCTGTCATTCGCTTCTGTTTTCAGTCCTAGTACTGTAAGTCGTATTTGTATGAATACCAGAATATATTTACCCATGTATTAAAGGACTGCAAGTCATTTAAATATTATTGATAAATACGTCAGCAGAGCTGTGTTACAACATCTCCAGAGTCTGTTTGTTTCGCGTGCCGATACTCCGTCGAGCACTGGCAGTAAATACAAATCGCATCTGCGCTAAACATAATGCCTTTGGAGCATTTGATTTTATGATTTTGATCACTTTGTTGTTTATGTTTCTGCTGATACAGCTTTAGTTGCTCTTTGAAAACGATCATCAACCGATAAAGTAACTAAATGATGAAACTGATTAATCATATTTGTACTGAAAACTTTACAGTGATTTTGATTCAACGTCACGCTTGTTGAAGCACATCATATGGCAAACCTTTTAAAGTTCTAAGCATATCCATCCGTCTATACACTTGTTTGTCAGCAAGTCCTTGGGTCCTGTCTGACAAAAGTCAATTGTTGGGATCAAAGTAAATACTGTAGGTAATTCATAGGATGCGACAAAGACTTGCTCATCTTAAATCAATTTGAAAACTTTTAAAGCTTTGGATCAAATTGTCCCAAGTCAAAGTGACAAGGACTTTTAGGGTATGAATGGTATTTTCTCTAGATTGGTTTATTCTCGGCTTATGTGGTCTATATCGTTCAGGCCTCATCCAGTATACGGTATATAAAAGGTACTGAACATTGTAAACTGAGGTACATGGTCTGATGATGAAACAAATTTAAAATTGAATTTCGACTTGAGATTTTATGAATACCAAACATAATTTTACGTCCCATCGTAGGAATCCAAACTTTCCGTCGTCGGAAGCTAAGCTGCTTTATTTGCTTTACTGATCAAGCAAGGCGTAAAAAGAAATTATGAAAACATAGATTTAGAAAAGTTTGTTTTTGCTATCCGTCAGGTCTTATCTCTAAATTGCAGAACCGATTATCCGAAGTATCTTGGTTGAGATGAAAGACGGAATATCCGATAGGAACTACTCCCCGGTGAGCTTCAAACCTATTACGGTACATCGTAGCCCTCACCCCATTGACAAGGTCATGAACTATGGAGTAACCGGTGGTTCTAAACCTCACCACATGATCAGTTTTCATGCGTACGCTACGCACCTCTCCCTCCGTGTTAAATTCGTAACGACAAAACACAGAATGCACTTTTTCGTAGTCATATTTAATTGCCCTGATGTTTCAAGCGTAACGTGGCCCGAGGAGGCTTTCATTTGGTTTCCAGCTTTTATCTGCTGTAATATTAACACTGAATTTTATGACATTAGTAATTAAATTGCGAAATTAAGTAAGAAATGAAATTCACTGCAGAGGGCAAAATCAAAATAGACCACCTGTCGACCCCCCACCCCCAATCTAAATAGAAGAAACAGAATACTCTTATAGCAAATGACTTGCTATGTGTATTCCCTTCGAATTACGTGATATCTGAAACTTTGGGAATAACGATTTTTAGTAATGATCATTTATGGTGAGTTCCTCCTGTCATACAACCTACGGGCTTACCTGGTTGTACCCATCATTGCATGAGAAATAAGCATAAGATAGAGATTACAGTTTTCTTCTCTTTCAAACTTCAACATGCCGAGAAGTTGTTACTGATAAGTTTGGTTTTGGCCCGAATATCTTTTACATCACCTTTTTTTTACACTTAAGACCACCGGCATCACCTTTCCAGCCTCCGTCAAAGACGTTCCCAAACTGGAATCACTCAACAGTGGAATCTCCCTCAACGTGTTTAGACTGGATGACAAGAAAGTAGGCGATAAACAGTTCGTTGTCTATCCCATGCTGATCTCCAAAACAGACTCACAACGCGGCATCAGTTTACTGCATTACCAAAATAATTTCGTGTACATAAAAAATTTCGGCCGATTATGTCGATCTCAGTACACACAGCATAAAACTCACGACTATTTCTGCTATCGGTACTTACAATTCTTTCCTCAGTAGCAACGACTGCACGATCACGTCTCGTCGGGATACTGTCAAGAACTACAAACCGTACAGATACCACGCGACGTAACACTACAGTTCGAACATCCCTACAAAAAATATGCGAAGACGCTTCACATTGTCTTTGACACGGAAGTTATCCTGGGAAAAGTACAAGGACCTTCTCCTCGTCCAGACCATTCTTTCACTCAAGATGAACACAAACACATCCCATGCGCGATTGGTTTTAAAACCTGCGGCTCCGTTGATGAGCAGTTGTCCTCACTATATCGGTAGCATCGCGGTGAGGAATTCATCCCCTGAGCAACTTGTCGAGGAGTGGAAACGCATCCAAGCCCTATATATATATATATATACCCAAGTTTCACTCACACTACGGCTGCCCGCTTATTTTCATCTAAGCGACAGGCACTTGAAGGATGTTATATATGCCTGACTTAAATGCAGCCACTGATGTATAAGATATTTGACTTTCAACCTCATGATCAAAAATCTCAGAGCTCTCTAATTGATGCATCTGGTTCATGATGTTATCTTTTGAGCCAATCGTATTTCGCCGGACGAGAGTGGCATATCCGGATGTTTTGAAAAGTGTTTCTTGTATTCGAACCGTGTGGACATAAGATGACAAAGGTATCCTTCTTCCATGAAACAATTTTAAAGCTGAATTGAGTTAATGGTATGTAATAACATACTTTTACATCTACATCTCTTCTCGGATTATGAAAGAATGTTTCATAGAGTCGCAAACACTGTATAACTCATTTAATATCTCAAGTTGCATGTGAATTTGGCTTTGTCCTGGCAGGAAAAATTTACGCAATTCATACGTCACCGCCGATTCGGAGCCCGTAACTTTAGTTTGGTGCAACGAAGAAACGTCAATGATGGCTTGATGAATAGAAAAATATTGCTTTTTTCTTCGATATTAATCCTACGTCAGTCACCTGTGGTCACAGTTAGACAAGTATTGGATACGCCCACAGGAGTCTGCAGTTTTATCAATAAAGCACGACGAATATTTCATGACAACATGAAATTATTATTCATTTAAAAAATGCCATGGATAAAACACTATTCAACAACTTACAAGTGTTAAAAGATCCAAAGTTCTGAAGGATGACAATTCGTTTGAAGACCATGGAAAACATTTATATCGCAAGAAAATCAAATTAGACGTTCGATATAAATTGTGGCATCATGCCTTTCTCACATGAAAATTTCGATGAAGAACTCGTCGCCATCGAGTCTAGATAAACTAATCTCAAGCTGAACAAACCCATCTACGTCGGAGCAGCTGCTCTCGAGCTCTCTAACATGCTCATGCTCGAGTTTGGTTACTACTTCGTCAAACGAGTTTGGATACAAAGCCACGCTACTCATGACCGATACCGACACGCTCGTCTATGAAATTCACACCAACGACGTCTACGCAGACCTGTATCAGCAGAATCACCTTAGCGAACAACACAGTCCCTTTACTTCGATGACAATAAAAAGCACTCGCAAAATTCAAAGATGAAACTCATAGCATACCAAACACGAAATTCATCGGACTTCAAGCTAAAATGTACTGTATCACTTTCGACAATGACACCCTCATGAAAACAAACAAAGGAGTAAAAAACAAAAACCATCACTTCCAAAAAAAGCCACGCACCAACATGACACACAAGCACTACACGGACACATGAATTACTACTCCATGAGAACTTTCCGTTCACAACAGCACAAAATATCTACCATACTCATCAACGAAGAAGGACTCTGTCCCTTTGATGACAAGCGTTACTCCACACATGGTATTCACACACTCGCTCATGGACACAAAGACAGAAAAGTGAGCCAGGGAAAAAAAGAGGACCAGAACCCCCAGTAGTATAGATCCATGGGGACTCTGATCACGTAGTGAAAAAGGTGGCCCAGAACCCCCAGCTTTTACTTCAAGATAAAAGTGAGCCAGAACATAAACTGGCTCAAACCCCCATGCCTCAGTAGCATAGATCCGTGGGGGCTTTCTCTAAGCCACTCTTTTATTTCGTAGTGATAAAAGTGGCCCAGAAACCCCATTTCAATACTACTTTCATATCTGAATCGTGACGATTGATTTGGGTTTGAGAGTACACGACAAGGACGTTCTTCTGATGCGCATCTCATACAAGACAGCTACCTCTGCGTGGCCATTTTTACTTGTCGTGTTTTCAATATAAATTATAAAACAAAAACAAAACAATGGCACTTTTCTTTAGTCTACAAATGATACTTTACCTGATAATTATACCATTGATGATGATGAGGTGAAAAACATGGTGGTGGTGAATGATAAAAAAAGGACCGCGAATGATAAATATATAATGTATGACGATGAGAAAGAAGAAACACTTGTGAATACAATATTATTTACTAGAGATTTACCATCGTTAATAATGACAAAACGACGACATGTAGTGTAAGAATTTGGCGAATTGTAAAGCAAACAATATTGTCATGTGACTTCCCCATTTGTACCTTCTCCAAACAATGGAGCGGAACCTATGACGGAGATCTCACAGAACTATGCGAGAATATACTTCAACAAGACCATCATGAAGAAAATTACTACGTTTTGCACCATTATTTGTGTTCGCTTAGCGTCTGTGTAGTCTCCGATTGATTTCTGGCTCCGTATATGCAAAGTACGGTTCGTGTAATTTCTATTTATAACTGAATTTATTCTTCTTATTTTTCAAAAATCCACAGGGCAGTTTTAATACCACAATCGTTGACATATTATTTGTAGGTATCTTAATGGGGGAAAAAAAAAAAACTTTTTATCCATTTCATAATTTTTTTTAAACAAATCTTTATCGCCAACATCTACGTTGGAATTGTTTACAGTCGTAAACCAGAAATTTGCATCCCTTGAGGAAATCCATACGACTCAAGGTTAAGAAGTATTAACAGTACACGGACTGTGTCACAAGCAAGTAGAATTTTGGCAGAACATTTTAATTAAACAAATAAGTTTGTTGTCTTTCACCAAATTTCTTTGATATTTACATGCATTAATGTATAGCCAGCTGAAAATGTGCAGTTCTCTACATGAGATTTTATTTAACGAAATGAGTTTACATTATTCAAAATGTTTGGGTCAGTTACGTACTCAGCATGCCAATAATCATAAGAGTTTTGAATGTGTTGTTGTTGTTGCTATTGTTGTTGCTTTAGTTCTAACACCATTTCTCAGCGCAGGATATGTATATTTATGGCGGTGAGTATAATTGGTGAAGAAATAACCCTGGAAAACCTCGCCAAGAGCCGCCGACCCACAGGATTTTATTGGCAGCTTTTTCACATTCCCACATTGACCGAGTTAGAGATTCGAGCCCACGCGGACAGAGGTGAAATGGAAAAAGTCGATACAAGCAAGCACTTTAGACCACTCGGCCACACGGGAACCGTTTGACTGCTTACTTAAACAAATCGATTGTGATGAAATGTGAAATAAAAAGATTGCATAGGAATCAAAGGGACTGTACATGGTCAATTATCCATAGCTGTACATGGTCAATTATCCATAGCTGTACATGGTCAATTATCCATAGCTGTACATGGTCAATTATCCATAGCTGACGGATTCGCTAGGTTCTCAATCTGCAGGACCATATGACCCAAACATCTGAACAGTGGAGGGCAACTTTGATAAGTATACTAGTTCTGACCATCCCCTCCCCAATCCCCACCAGCACCAACCGCCCCCAAGGAAACATCTGAACAGTGGAGGGCAACTTTGATAAGTATACTAGTTCTGACCATCCCCTCCCCAATCCCCACCAGCACCAACCGCCCCCAAGGAAACATCTGAACAGTGGAGGGCAACTTTGATAAGTATACTAGTTCTGACCATCCCCTCCCCAATCCCCACCAGCACCAACCGCCCCCAAGGAAACATCTGAACAGTGGAGGGCAACTTTGATAAGTATACTAGTTCTGACCATCCCCTCCCCAATCCCCACCAGCACCAACCGCCCTCCCCGCCTTCAAGGAAATGCATTATTCTGAAAAATATATTTCCTCCACCATTAATAAGTTATAAAATTTTCGTTGTTGGCATAACTCGTTTACCTTTTAGAATGAAAGTACCCAGTGCCTCAGAATCTGGAAAATCTGTCAGAAAGACTTTACAAGGACAACAAGTTAATAACGATATTAGGGTATTTGAAAGGAAGGAGTTTAAATTAACTCAGATTTTAAAAAGTGTTTCCTGGATCAATATTAAATTAAGTTTGCAGTTAAAAATTTGTAAACATTTTAGATGCGGTCTGACACTTTGCCAGAGTGAGGAGAAGGAAAGGCAACACATTAGAGAAAGAGATCCGGAACTTATGCAATCTTACTGCAGGGTAGAAACTGGTAGAAATGGGCTACTTCCTGCAATGAGTTCTGTTTGACAGGGTTTGTGACCGTAATGGTGAAAAAAATAAAGGTTGAATTGGATTCTGCGATGGTCGTCCGAGAGTGAGACCTTATCATGTATAAACATATTTTCTTACTTCCGATTGATTTCATTTGTCAGAAATTTCGTCGTGCTTTAGATAAAACTTTGATTTTGAGCTGCAAATGAACAGCCATGGTGGTAAATATCTCAAAATCGATTTGATTAAGGGGCAAGAAGCATATTTTTATAATCCAGTTAACTTTAAGAATGCATTGCCCATACTGACTAGTTTATCACAGTAAAATATTCCAAACAGCTCTTTACTGTCAGAACAAAATGAGCTCTCTAAAATTATATTGTATTCTATAATGTTAACCCAGTAAAAAAGCACATGGGTGCTTTCAACAGAATCATTGGTTAAGTTTTTATCTTTAATACAAATTATTTTCATCAAGCATTAAGTTCTAAGCATTTATTACAGAATAAGTTACCATGTATTTCAAAAACGGAACAATTGCCAAGCAGTATCGTTGTACTTCACTATAGTTTTCATTAGATGAGATGTATGTAGATATTTGTATGTGCCCTAGCTCTCTAAGAATTGTACTTTTAAACATGGTCATCCAATCATATTGTAAAAATCATCCAATGCCCAGCGCCACGAGGTGAATAGCTGTGCCCTGGGAGTGTAGACTTTCATATAAATGATGTCATATCCTCTTTTCCTTTACGTTAGAACATTACCAGCTGATGTGTTCAAATTCCTAGTATGTTCATGTCAAAGCTACAGATTACAAATGATCAGTTAGCATGATTGATAATTCAAACTGGTAAGTGAATACTGACATTTCGTTTTCATTTGAACTTTTTTCTGACTTTGCTAGATATGTAAACAGTTATATTGGATCAAAAGTCAGAACGGAGAGCACTTGGCTAACGCTCCTGCGGTAGACCGCTGCCGCGTTGTTTTGGCAAATTTAATGTTTTCGATAGCGCATCCGTTCTGATTTTTCACACGCACACACACAAAAAGAAACAAACACATCTATCTATCTATCTATCTATCTATCTACCTACCTACCTACCTACCTATCTATCTATGTATCTATCTATCTATCACTGTTTTTAAAGTGTTGATATAATGCAGAGTGAAATACCAATACTTTAGTAAATCGGATTGTCCGCCATTTGCGCAATATTACGCATATATAAACATTGTTTCACCAGTAGGCTATCACTTCTATACTCTCTAAATCAGCGATGAATTTTCACTGATTAATCATTAGCGACGTAAGAAAATAACAAAAAGAAAATATTAATAATCCCCGTTTTCTAAACGAATTAAACGTGGTACACAATTTCATCGATCGCACTTGGTTGCAGTCTGCACTCCTTCCCACTGGATGATACGGAAGAAAATCCGTGAGAAAACGAGCGTACAGGATTATCGCATGTCGAAAGTTGGAAACGCAGGATATAAACAATTGTATGGTCGTTAGCAATATATAATATAATATATATATATATATATATAATATATATATATAAATGAATTTGCAGAGTTAGTCATTGTTACTTGTGCATTTTTTATTTGTATATTTTGTGTGTCGTTAAATTCGTAGGTACGAAATGCGTGTGATTGTTGTTGATGATGAGAGTTTACTATATCGAGAAGTTAACAATTAGAGATGTGTATGCATGTATCAGAAGTGTTGATGATATTGTTAATGTTATTGCACAATTATTGTAGAACCAAGCGTGTAGGGAAAATTTAGATGTGGGTGTGTGAGTTGATCTGATAATTTATTCGCCATTACTTGATGAAAAGTCTTTGTGCGTATTGTTAATTCTCCTGAGATTAGGTCAAGGAGAACAGATTATACGTCCGTTCTACTTCGACAGGAATCTGTCCGGGTGGAAGCGAGAGTCAGTAGTAAAGAGAAATTGATGATCCTTTATCAGAGACCCCCAGCCCTCCCAAAACGTTATAAGTTAACATTTTTGTCAGCAGCCTTTGTTAGCTCAAAATAATAACACATTTTCTGACAAAGATGTTAACGTACTACGCTTTGGGGCCGAGGGTCTCTGAGAAAGGATACATCAATTCTCTCTACTACTAAGTACTTATTGGTTAAAAATGTTATATTAAACAAATAAAATATATATATATATATATATATATATATAATGTCATTCTGTCATTCAGTACGACATGTTGGATTCGATCTAACAAACAGATTTTGTAAAAGATTTAACTCGATCAAAGCATCGTCAGGATATACTGGGATAAAACCTAAAATAATAAGCGATTGCATTACAAAGGTGGGTTATCATATATCGCCGAAATATGGGTCGGTATGGTTATTCGCGGTTGAAAGCGATATGAGAATAGCGGGTTGGGCAGATGATGTGATGACATTTATTGACAATATGGTTGATATATTATTTGATAACGATATTACTAAAGCCATACAAAATTAATTAAACATCTACTTTTTATTATAATCTTTTTCGTATTTGCTAACTCTCATTGGCAGAATATCTGTTAACATACTATCAATAATGCGGAATTCGCGTATTAAATCGTCCATATCATATTTTATACCACGCAAATAAGATCGAATTTGATCGAGTAATTTTTTATAAGTTATACTTGCTGTTTTGCAAGCATTTTTTTTAGTTGCGAGTCGAGGTTCAACTTTTTTACAAGCTGCTGCAAGAGAAACGCCGACACCTGATATTATTAACAAAAACGGATTTAATGATGCGCCTCTTGAAATTATACCAGAGCCGGTCATTAGCAGCGGTAGATATGATATCACTCGCAGTATTTTTGCATAGTATTTGTAACATTTTTTGACGCACCAAAGATTTTTATGATAGTATCTGTAATATTGCATTAGAGCGTCAACATCTTGTTTCGGAATGTTTTCTGAAATATGATTAAAATCGACTATATTTTTTTCATTATATAATATTTGTTTACATATTTTACATCGTTATTTAAGTAACTAATTCGGGAGTTTCAGATACAAACTCAATACACCACCAATAAGTCGCTGCGGTTAACTTTTTATCATTCGCTATCAGCATAAACGTTTCTCGACATCTTTGTTTAACACTATAGACACAATTCCAGAAAAATCATCGGTTGAATGACGCCATGGAAATGTGGTAAATATACTGAATTTTGCACTGCTAAATACAGATAATCTATATACACCAGTGACCTCTGCGGTATGTTTAAAAGTGTTATTTTGCTGCGACCATGTTGCTTTTCCTGATGCGACTGTGTACACGATATTAATGATCTGCTTGTGAGGAATTTTAACGAGATTAGTTTTTTGAATAATATTAGGAATGCCACTAATGATATCGTTGATTTTCGTGTTAATGTCAGCGAGATTAATAATAACAGTTGGTGGAGTTCCAAAAAAGTCATTAATATTTCTGTTTACATTTCTACGAAAATTTAGAAATGTTTGTACATGATTAAAATATTCAGTTCTAAATGTAGCAATTCCATCATTGATTGTCGTTAACGAAGTCATTATTGGAATTTCCTTATCGTCGACGTATTTCTTCGTTGCAGCGTCGAACTCTGTTTCTGGTGTTCTGAGATTATTAATACCGTTGTTGTTCATGTCGAGAAATGCACGCATTATACCACCGCGAACTGACACGTACTTGGATTCTTGATCGTCGACGTATTTTTTCGTTGCAGCATCATCATCCGAGGTTGGATCTCCCAGATATGTAATTTTTTTTCTTGACATAATAATGTCACCGGTAAATACATCGCCAGCTTTCCTAACATAATCGTTAACGGACTTGCCCGAATCTTGTATTTTACCTTGGTCGGCAAAAATAACTATATTATTAACAACCGCGTTGGGAATTCGTACAAGTACATCTGATAGTTGTATATTACTGGTTTTTAATCGTCCTTCTTTGTCCTGAAAAACGACGACTTCATTTTGATCGACACTTGTGATATTTAATAAATTAGTAATTTCCTTTCTGAGCTGATCAAGAGTTGCATATTTAGATAAGTCACCTTGCTGAGCAGTTTTTGAATCTCCTATTGTTGTTCCAAATTTTGAGTAAAAACTCATTATTTATTTACTGCTTGACAAAATTATATACAATAAAATTATATAATGGCAAAATCGTCGATATTAAACTTTGATACGGAGCGGTTGGTGAAACATAAACATAACAATGAGCTTCCAGATTGCCATTATCTTATAGTTGGTAGAACTGGATCGGGCAAAACAAATTTGCTTATGAATTTACTTCTCGGAGATAATTTTAACTACGATCGCGTTTATATTTACACAATTAATCCGCAGCAAGATAAGTACGAGATGCTTAACAATTATAATGACAAACTTCGTGACGATCTTGAATCTGGTGAAGATTTCTTTATTATCAAACAACCGGAAGAACTTGTTCCAGTTAATCAACTCGATTCGTCCGAACATAAAATAGTTGTTTTTGATGATATTCCGCTAAACAACGAGGAAATGAATAAAATCAGATCGTATTTTTCACTGTCGCGAAATAAGAAATGTAATTCTATTTATCTCGTTCAAGGATATTATAATGTCGACAGATTTATCAGGCGAAATACTGGTTGTTTTATATTATTTCCAGGACTTGACAATGTTGACGTTAGAAATATCGCGAACGAACAATGCGGCGACGTAACAAAAGATAAATTTATTGAACTATATCGTCAAGCAACGGCAAATAGATATGATTTCTTTTTATTCGATAAGTTAACGAATGATAAGAGTAAAATGTTTCGATGTTGTATTGAAAACTATCTACAATAATTTTTATAGAAAATAGTATATAATTAATGGAAAAACAAGCAAAGTACAGAAAACATATAGAAAATCTAAAAAAACTTGCTCAATCTCAAGCAAAATTTAAACAGTTAGTACAGCAAGCTCGACGTGGTCAAGTTACTGCAGCAGAAACAGCAGCTAAAGTTCTCAAACCAGTTACTGAGGCTTTACTTGGAAAACAACCAGAAACTAAACTACTGTCAGAAGAAGAAGTTAAACAATTACAAGAGAAAGGTTTACTCGGATTAGTTAAAGAACAACAAGAAGAAGCTGCTGGAAGAGTTATTGCTCAACAAGAGGCTGCTGCTGGAAGAGTTATTGCTCAACAAGAGGCTGCTACTGGAAGAGTTATTGCTAGATCTGATGCAGAGAAATTAAGATTAGCTGAGGCACTTGCAGCAAATATAGCTGATCCTGCTGCAAGACGAGCTGAAGTAAAAAGATTGTTGAATAATCCGCTGGAACTTGAACGAAGATTAACAGAATTAACAACGCAAGAAATTAAAAATATTATAACAAATTTAACAAAAGAAGTAAAAGATATTAAAGAAGAGCAAAAAAGAGTTGGCGAGTTGACTGTAAAGTATATGGAAGTTGGAGAGCGAAGACAATGGTATATAAAAGAAGCAAATAATGAGATAACAAATGATGAATATGATGAATTTTTAAAAAAAGAAGATATAAAAGATCTTGATAATATAAGTAAGTGGACCGATGATGAATATAATAAATTAATTGGTAGAATAAATGTAATAATAAAAGACGGAGCTGATGCTAAAGATGAGCTAAACGCAGCCAAAGAAGAAGAAAATATGCTTCCACTTCATAATAGAATGAGATATGGTGTTATTGCTAGCATATTTGGAATAACAGCAGAAAATAACAGACTAAAACCTTTTGGCAAGAGGTGGAATTTTAAAAGAAAATTTGATTTATTCAATAAAAAACATGCAGAAGAATATATAGAAAAATATAGAAAGAAAAAAGGAACAGGCGTAAGAATATTCGCATCAGTTACTGAAATGATCGGCAGATTGATGCTATTGATATCATCAAAAGAAGCAGGAAATGTTGGTGCTGAAATCGACAATGAAATCATCGACATACTTGATAATTTGAGATCGAGAAATTTATTATCATCTGACGAATACGAAACTTTGCACCGCGACTTAATCGCGGCGACTTAATTTTATAAAAATATAATAATAAATGTCGGTAACATTATTACTCGACTCCAGCCAATCTGATAAAGATAGCGCTAACTTTTCAGTAAAGTATATTCCGCCAATAGAACTAGATCGCGAAAAACAATACGAAATTGGATTAATTTCATGCACTTGTTGGAATGCCATGGCGAACGTTAAAACTGGAGTAAATGATGAGTTTGAATTTATAAATCTTAAGGGAAGATGGAAACAATCTAATATTTACAAGGATGATGTAGTAGTTGCTCGAGTGGATGTTAAAGATATTGATAAAAAAATAAATGAAATTCGCAAGCTAGAACCTAATGCTAAAATTAATATGCAAGCCATACTTGAAGAACGATCTATAATATCAGTTAAAATTCCACAAGGTGCTTATAACATAACTGATTTGAATAAAACGATAAAAGAATTTATAAAAGATAATGGATATGACGCTGATGATTTTGAATTATCACCAAATTATAATACATTGCGAGCTAGAATAACGATAAAAGGTGATTTGTTTTTTGGCCTTGATTCACCATCAAGCATTGCATCATTGATAGGATTTAAACATCAAACTTATCCAACAACTGATGACTATACAACTGAAAGAATTTATAAATATGACGGTGATTTTCCAGTAAATATAACTGAAGTTAACACGATACTGGTAAATTGCTCAATCGCATCTGGTTCTTATTCAGCCAAGGGCAGCAAAGGTCAGACAATATATAGTTTCTCGCCAGAAGTTCCACCAGGTTCTCTTATGCAGATCAATCCGAGATATATTATATATTATCCGCTAAACGTCGAAAATCAAATAAATGAAGTAAACATGCAGCTGACAGATCAAACTGGGCGGCAGTTGGATTTGAATAATGAGATCGTTATTTATTACGTACACCTACGAGCAATCACTTCGTGATTGACAACAAAATTATACAACCTCAGATATATAATGAAACAGAAAAAAATTTACAGAAGAAAAATAGTAGGAGGATTTTTCGGAAATATATTTACTAAAATTGCTGAAAATATTCCAGGATTAGCTCGTAAAGTTGCGCCAATCGCACTTGACGCTGGTAAAGCTTTTGCAACTGGAGCTGCATCTGCTGCTGGAACTGCAGTTGGATAAAAAATATCTGATAAAATAAAAGGCGAACCTAAGACGCAAGCCGAAATCAAGCAAGTTATTTCGGAAATAGCACCAACAAAAGAAACCCAACGCGCGATGATAACAACAACGAAAAAACTTTTATCGCCAAAGGGCGAGCAGATTATACAAAACGTAATATCTAAAGTTACAGCGCCGCAATAATTTTATATAACCTAATAAAATAAAAATATGTCTGCGAAAAATTATCTCGATTTTGCAGAAATTTCTGACAAAGACGACGCAGTAACGGAATTTGAATATGTTGAATATCTCGATGAAAATTCTAACGAACCTAATAAGGCTGGCGTTAGAACATTTAATACACGAGACGAGGACGTATTTCTGCTGCCTCACAAAGCAATGTTAGAAGTTCGTGGCCAGATTATGACAGCACCTGCCGCACCTAATCCACCTGCCGTAATTGCAGATAACTTAGAAGTAGCTCTTGTAAATAATGGTTGGTGTTTATTTAGAAGTGCTCGATATCAGCTGGCTAATCAAACTGTCCAAGATATTTCAAATCACTTACAAGCTGCAAGTACAGCCTTAAATATTATTTCGTTTTCCGATGATTACTCCAAATCAGCTGCAACTAATATGATGTGGTTTAAAGATACTGGAATTGCTGGAGCAATAATTCCTGTGATAAATGAATTTATTTTAAGAACAACATTAGCTGCCGGAGCTGATGCCGCTGCAAATGTTGTAATCGTAAGAAATTTCCTTATCGCTAATGCTGCCAATTTTGGTATAACCGCACCAGCTGCAGCTGCTAATGAAGACGCTACAAGACTCTCACTTACTTCTGCTTGTAATAATCTTGGTATAACACCGCCAGGTGCAGCTGATGATGGTACTGCAATGTTAGCTATAATTAACGGGGCAATTAGCGTGAGAAATAGACGTTACAATGAAGGTTATGCTAAGCGAAGAGCACTTGCAGCGAGATCACGTCAAATTACAATGATGCTGCCACTAAGTACAATATTTGGCTTTTGCAGGGACTATGATAAAGTATTTCGCGGAGTTAAACATACGCTTATTTTAGATCGAGCAGAACAAAATGATTGCCTGTTTAGATCTGGCGGGGCTGATGTACAATTTATCATAAACAAACTTGCGCTGTGGATGCCACGAATAACTCCGTCGGTCACTAAAGCATTAGAATTAGATGAATTGCTGGCAAAACGCACCAGTAAAATTCATTTTCTGCAACATAAAATATATCAAACAGCAGTTCCGAATACCACCGACTACACATGGCGAGTTACAACAACATCGAGTGAGCAGCTACCGCGTCATTTATTCGTTGTATTTCAACAACAAGCTCGACGTGGAAGCCAACTACAAAATAATGCAATATTTGATAACGCTGATGTCAGACGGATATACGCTAGAATAAATTCAAAGCAATATCCAGAACGAGCGATCGAATGCAATTTTGCAGATAACGAGAATAAAAACTATACTAGACCGTACATGTATCTGCTCGACTCGATGCAGAAATATCAAGATACTGGAGACGGAACTCAGATATCAGTAGAAGAATTTGGTACACTTTATCCGATATTTTACTTTGACGTCAGTAAACATAGCGAGCGAGCTGTGGACAGCACAGCTGATATTGAGGTTACTTGGACGCTCGGAGCCGCTCCAGCAGCGGCGTTAAACGTATATGCATTAGTGATAAGCGACAGATCTGTGACAATCGACTCTGTCGGAGGTAAAATGACAATACAAGTTTAATCTGTGATCGTTATATAAGATGACAAAATATATTATAAAAGAAATACATTTAACCGATGGTCAAGTTAAAAAATTATCAGCTGCTGTTGCGAAGCGGAGGCCGGTTTCATTAAAGATCAACCCAGGTGCCCAAGCACCTTCTTTAGGGGCTTTAACAAAATTATTGTCAACCAAAAATCAAGCGAATAAATACGATCGCAAAAAACCTTTCGTTTTAAATTTAAGCGCCGCACAAATAACTGCGATGTCCAAACACGGCGGTTTCTTCGGTCCGGCACTATCAGTTATAGCCAAAACGTTACTGCCTAAAATTTTGCCAGTACTTGGAACATTAGGGATAGCAGCGGCGTCAGGAGCAGTACATGGCGCATCAGAAAAGGCAGTTAAAGGTAGTGGTATAAAGAAAATTTTTGTCTAAAGATTAAATATAATGGCGAAAAGAAGACAACGACGAAAAAAAAGACAACGGCGAAAAGAAAGACAACCACGAAAAGAAAGACAACGGCGAAAAAAAAGACACAACAAGGTGGATTTCTTCCAATAGCCCCATTACTGGCAGGGTTGGCGGGAAGTCTACTGCCGGGCCTGTTAGGACGAGGACTAATGCTGCCAGGAACAAGGAGATAAAATCTCCTGCGTTAAGTAATTTTGATATACTTGATAAATTACAAAAAGTTAAAAATTTTCGCGGAGTTTATTCCAAAGAGGAACTCACACCTCCAGCATTGACGGGTTCTTGCGTTATAAATATACAAGATTTTAATGACGGATCTGGCACACATTGGGTAGCTGTTTTTGATAACAATTATTTCGACTCGTTCGGAATTCCACCGAGTGATGCGGTAAAACGATATATGAGTAAATACAAAATAATAAATTATTCTTCTAATCAGATTCAGCCAGTTGGAACTTCCGCTTGCGGTTATTATTGCGTGATGTTCATTAAACAGATGACCAAAAATCCAGATTTTTTCAAGTTTATTTTGCAATTTGACAAACAACCATCTCGCGCTAATGATGAGATCGCGATTAATTTTTGTAAAACTTGCAATTAATTTTTGTAAAACTTGCAATTAATTTTATCTAAACTCACTGATATACAATGTCAACATATTGTCTCAAGTGTAAAACTAAAACAGAAAATAAAGACGAAAAAACGGAAAAGACAAAGAATAATAGAATAATGCTGAAAAGTATTTGCGCAATCTGTGGAAAAAGAAAAAGTATGTTTTTGCCAGCAGCAAAGTCAGGGGCTGGTTGTCCTGACGTTATTTTAGTAGACGACTAAATAAATAATGAAGTGCAACTGCGACGCTGATAGAGATTTATGTCTAGAGCAAAATAAAATTGTTACATATTGCCAGAAATGCAACAACAGAGAAATAATTGGAACGGGAATAGATATACATAAATTAATTGGCAAACTGCCGAAACCGAAAGGCGGTTGGACATTGCCAGGTCATAAATATACTGGTCCGTGGAATCCGCTTGATGAGCAACTTGACGAAAATGATAATCCGCTGCCAGGACAAGAACCCTACAATCAGGTTGATGCAATAGCGATGCGTCATGATATCTGCTACAGAGATATTGGGCAACCTAGTGGCGAAACAAAACACAGCTGCGACAAAGTGATGTTAGATGAACTTCGCGAAATGAAACCAGAAAATATGCGAGAGCGTGTTGACCGTAGGCTGGTACAGGGTATTATTGGAGCAAAATATAAACTCGGACTAGGCAGAGACTTATACGATGACCCAGCGACAACGTCGCTTTCAGTCGAACTACACAGACCTAAAAAAAAAAGTTTCCGCGACGTAAAGTTGTAGCAAATGCAGTTCATGACATTTGGGCGATAGATTTAGTTGATATGTCAAATCTAGCTCAATTTAACGTTGGCGCTGATGGCGCTCCGCGGAGATATCTTTTTAATGTTGTCGATGTTTTTAGTAAATATGCTTTTAGCGTACCAGTTTCGGATAAAACGGGGACCTCCATGATTGACGCGTTAAAGCGCATAATAACAACTACAGAAAGAAAGCCCAACAAAATCTGGACCGATCACGGAGCAGAGTTTTTTAACAAAAAGTTCGAGCAGTTTTTGGAACAAAATAACATTAAAAAATACGTAACTGGAAATGAGGGAAAAAGCGTCATCGTCGAGCGATTTAATCGCACGCTTAACGAAAAAATTCATAAATATTTGACAGCTAAAAACACGAATAAATACATCGACAACTTACAGAATATCGTTGACGAATACAATAACACGAAACACCGAACCACTAAAATGTCACCAAACAACGCGCTTGCAAATCCAATATTAGCTAACGAAAACATGTACCGAAGACATAAATTTAGAGTTGGCGATAAAGTTAGAATTTCGTTGACTAAGAAAACGTTTGAAAAGGGATTTACTCCGAACTGGAGTGAAGAAGTATTTGTTGTTGATAAAGTACTTTTAACAATACCAGTTACATATTCGCTGAAAGACTTATTAGGAGAACCTATAACTGGCAGTTTTTACGAACAGGAACTTCAAAAAACAGAACAAGATATATTTGTTATCGAACAAGTTATTAGAAAGCGCGGCAACAAAAGTTTAGTTAAATGGCGCGGATATAGTGATAAATTTAATAGTTGGGTATCAACTAAGTCGATTGCATCGACTGAATAATATTATTATAAATTTGCTCGTATTTTCTTAGTACTGCTCTACATTTTACAGGTTTACATAAAGAAATTAAGTGTAATTTTCTCGCATCATCGACTGACATTAAATTAAATATTTTAACAAAAATAAAATCGTATTTTATGTTTCTTTGTTGGCCCGGTACTTTTACGTTTAGGAATGGCCTTATAAGTTGCCAAAATATTTGATGCTCGGCAACACTAAAACTAAATTTTAATATTTTTTTGGCAATGTGGTACTTAACATCATATCGCCCAGTTGTTGGTCTACTTAAATATTTCTTGCTAACAACAACATCATCTTCGTCATCATCGTCATAGTTATAGAAAATATCATTTTCAGCACGGTCGATGAAATCAGCAAATCTGTCAACATTTAAAACTGGAACAAAATCTTC
The DNA here is from genome assembly GCA_016617855.1 of Megalonaias nervosa. NCBI lineage: Eukaryota > Metazoa > Mollusca > Bivalvia > Unionida > Unionidae > Megalonaias > Megalonaias nervosa. The sequence goes on from JAECUM010001343.1 coordinate 126,382, forward strand.
CAAATATATCTGAGCCAGCCTCTCGATTAAGCTCATTATAATAATAATCTTTTATCTAATTAATAAATAATATGGAAATAAAATATCATTTTAAAGTTAATATTCTAAACAAAAATGAATTAGCCGAAGCAGTTCGAAATTGCTTGCTCCACACCAATGCTGTGGGTTATAATTTTTATTTCGTTGACGTTATGATAACATCAGGCGAATTTGATAAATTTTTGTTAACGGCAGCGGATAAAATAAAACTTGATACAAATAAAATAATGACAATACGATTAAATCGCGATGATGTAATGGAATTTTGTCATAATTGTCTTACCAGAAACGATATAGAAAATATTATTAATTATCGTATCTGAAACTAATTCTATTAAGTGTTATCATATACACTGCCGATCTTCTTTTATTATCAGCTACATATTTTACTGTGCGTGAATTAATTTTATGATATTTTGCGGCAGAACTTATTGATTTAAATTTCACTTCCTCAGAAGTTTCGAGATTTGTTGAGATAACTGATTTTGGATTTTTAAAATTATTAATATTACCAGCATCTCCTCTTCTACTATTTTCTTGTTGTGTTACTAAATCTAGGTTCTCCAAACAATTATTAGTTTTTATTTTGTTAATATGGTCAATAACTAAATTATTAGGTATTAGTCCATTAAAAGTTTCGAACACAAATCTATGCGATCTATAACAAACAAAATCTGTATTTGTTCCACGTACTAATACTTGTAAATAACCAACATTATCTAAATTTCCTAATAGTTTTTTAGTTTTTATATTTCGAATAATTCCCTTATCATTTGCTTCGTATAAATCAAACTTTGGGTGGGGTTGATATTCGTTTTGTAATCCTAAATTTTCGATATTATCATCTGCAACTGCGCCATTTGCTCTATATACTCGCTGTCCTTCTGGAATATCTCCGCAAAACAAAGTATAAATAAAATCTTTTTTAAACATTTTGATTCTATCTGCACCCTTTACTGAAATTAACATACCAGCCGGAGTTGGTACGCCAATAGCTTTTTTGGTTGCTATGTTAATAACAGAACCTAATGCATTTCCAGCATATAAGTTGTATGCTGGGTGAACATGATACGTTTCTTGCTCTTCCGCTGTCAGTGGCAGATATCTCAGGATTTCTGTCATTATATATATACAAAAGTTTTATATCTCTAATTAAAAGTATTAAAAATTTCAATTAAATAAACAATATTACCATATACATATAATGCTGAAATTGCGCGACATCGCTAAAAAGAGCATTATCAAATCCGAAAAAATTGCTTCGGCATTTTCAGGATATGACAACAGTTACAAACTCGACGATCAGACTATATTAGCTAATTTTACCTCTACAAATTTATATCATCTTTTACAACCCGTTATAGCTCGAGAACTCGCTGTTCATAAAAGTATCAAACTCATAGTCCAATATCATACGATTTTATCAAAGTTACACGCGGTTGAAGAAACAAAAACTTTTGACAGCGAAATCTCGGAACCCTATTTAACAGCTAAATCTAGAAAGATATTAACTGGAACAAACATTGCTATAGTCGCCGATGAAATACACCAGGAAATAAATAAAAAACTAGAAGAATTTACTTCATCCGGATCAGGTTGGAAATTCGAAATGATAAAAGCAGTTTTATTTCACACAGCGAAATATAACGTGCTTCGCGGTAATTTATACATCGATCTTCCTAAAAAAATTAAGAACAAAAAGTGTTGTATAAATGTCAAAAACAACGATGACAAATGTTTCCAGTGGTCTATTCTTTCCGCGATGTTTCCCAAAGAACAAAATTCCGATCGCGTCAACAAGTACTTTCCGCACAAGAACGAACTCAATTTTGATGGCATCAACTTTCCAGTAGCAGAAAATCATATACCAAAGTTCGAAAAGCAAAACGATATCTCAGTAAATGTTTTCGGACTAGACGAACGAGAAAACGTTTACCCGAGATATATCTCAGAAAATGCTTCGCAAAAGACAATAAATTTATTATTTCATCAGGGTCATTACTGTTGGATAAAAAACTTTAACGGCTTAGTTGGCGGACAGTACAGTAAAAACAAAAACAAGAAATACTTCTGTTACAGATGTTTGCACGGCTTTACTAGCGATGACAGACTGCAGAACCATCTCAAATACTGCGTTAATGTTCAAAAAATAACTATGCCTAGCGAAAAAGAAAAAATATTAAAATTTAAAAATTATAATCATAAACTAAGTATTCCTTTTGTTATTTACGCCGATTTTGAGTGTCTACTCGTTCCCGTGGCTGGAGCAGAAAATAATCCGAACAAATCAAGTACAAGAAAGATACAACAGCATATTCCTTGCGGGGTAGCTTATAAAGTAGTTTGTTGCGCCAGCGATAGATTTTCATCTCCTATAAGGTTATATAGAGGTGATAATCCTGCCGTGTGGTTATTAAAAAATTTAATAGACGAAGTTAATACAATTTCTAACAGATTACTTAGAACAGCTCCGATCAGAATAACGTCTAAACAACAACTCGACTTTGATGAGGCGGTTAATTGTCATATTTGTGAAAAACCTCTTGGGGACTCCAAGGTGCGAGATCACTGTCATTTAACCGGCCAGTATCGCGGAGCAGCTCATAACAGTTGTAATTTGAAATTTCATGCTCCAGATTTTATTCCCGTAGTTTTACATAACTTTCGTGGCTACGACAGTCACATCATTGTAGAAGCTTTTGGTGATGAAAACATTAAAGCTAAACTAAAACTAAATAACGTGATAAAATGTATTCCAAATAATTTTGAAAAGTATATGTCGGTGACCCTCGGCAAATTACGCTTTATCGACAGCATGCAATTTATGGCAGCATCATTAGACGAGCTCGTTAAAGGCTGTAGTATTTTCAATAATCTGCGCAGCTGCTTCGGTGAAAACTATGTCGATCTGACAAAAAAGGGTATCTTTCCTTATGAGTACCTTGACGATTGGAGCAGATTTAGTGAAACGTCTCTACCTAGCAAAGATAAATTTTACTCTCAACTTAAAAATGAGAACATCAGCGACGATGAGTATAAATATGCGCAAGATATGTGGACCAAATTCGCCTGCAAAACACTCGGCGATTATCACGATTTATATCTGAAAACTGATGTGTTATTGCTAGCAGATGTTTTCGAGAATTTTCGTCAGGTCAGTCATGTAAATTACGGATTAGACCCCTGTTGGTATTATTCTGCTCCGGGGCTGTCTTGGGACGCTTTACTTAAAACTAGCGAGATAGAATTAGAACACTTAACAGATATCGATATGTTTAACTTTATTGAAAAAGGCATCAGAGGCGGAATTAGCGTTATAACAAAAACAAATATGCAGCAGCTAATAATAAATACTTAAAAAGTTATGATAAAAATCGTCCGTCGAGTTACATTATTTATCTCGACTGTGTGAATTTGTATGGTGCCAGCATGGTACAGGCAATGCCTTGCGGGGGGTTTCATTGGATAACTCCAAACCAGTTTCTCAAAGAAACTGAAAAAAATCTTCCCAAAGATATTTCATATTTTGTTGAAGTTGATATAGACTACCCCAGTTCGTTACACGATCTGCATAACGACTATCCATTCTGCGCAGAATCAATGACGATTGATTATAGTTTATTATCACCTGAACAACGAGCTATGACAATAGGAAAATGCTCTATCGTTAACAAGTTAGTTCCAAATTTGTTAGATAAAAGAAATTACGTCATGCATTACAAAAATTTAAAGCAAGCAGTAGATGCTGGACTAACTCTGAGAAAAGTCCATCGTGTGCTAAAGTTTAATCAATCGCAGTGGATGGCGGATTATATTAACCTAAATACGAAACGTCGTGCTGTGGCTAAAACCGAATTTGAGAAAAACTTTTTCAAGTTAATGAACAACTCAGTGTTTGGTAAGACTATGGAAAATATACGCAGGAGAGTTTCGATAGAAATTGTTAATGATATCAATCGCAGAAATAAATTAGTTAGCGACGATGGATTTGTTAGTATGAAAATATTTAATGAAAACCTTGCCGCAATACAACGACGAAAGACAAATTTAAAGTTAAATAAGCCAATCTATGTTGGTGCAGCTGTACTTGATATATCGAAGTGGTTGATGTATGATTTTCATTATAATTTTACCAAAAAAGTATGGCCAGAGTCAGAGTTACTATTTACTGATACGGATTCTCTAGTATACAACATAAATTGTGAAAATGTCTATCAAGATATTTACGATAATAAAGATTTGTTCGATTTATCAGATTATCCAACTTGTAGTGAATTTCATGATAATTCCAACAAGAAAGTTATTGGTAAGTTTAAGGGTGAGTTTATGTTTGTTCCTGTGAGAGAGTTTGTTGGACTAAGAAGCAAAATGTATGCTGTTATATTAGATGGCAATAAACTGACCAAGAAAGCTAAAGGCATCCCTAGGGGATATGTGAAAAAGATGATGCATTTTGAGGATTTCAAAGCCGCTCTTAACAATAGTGTCAGCTTTATTAAGACCAATGTCATTCGGACCAACTATCATAAGCTTGAAACGAATACAATTATAAAAAGTGGACTAAGCAATTTCGATGATAAAAGGTATTGCAAAGACGGAGTTAATACTCTCGCTCTTGGACATTATTTAAGTAATATTGTCTAAACATCAGAAATAATGTTTGAAAATTTAACATTAGCCGATGGAGTTAATAGCAAAATAAAAAATATAATGGTCGATAACCAACAATTGTCTTTTGAACTTAATGATGAAATTTCAGGTATTTGTTTTAGTAAATATAGCAGAATTAAACTTTCTCTTATTAGAACAGACGATAGCAAGTATTTCCCATATCTCGAAAGTTTAATAGATGCTTTTTCTTCAAAATATGAAAATCTACACAATCCAATAAGCCAAGGTCAGTACACAAAAATTAATATAGACCTTGACAGATCAAAGGTCTTCAAAAAAGATAGCAAATATTTATTAAGCAAATTAGCTATGAAGGATCTATTTGAGAGTCGCCGTAAGATATCTGGCATGATTAAATTTTTTATGTATAATCAAGATAACATGTTATATTTATTGGCAAATGTAGAAAAACTATTGATAGGAATAGAAATATAGATTTTTCTCTTTTAAAAAAGGGAGATAATAACGCTAGGGTTTAGTTTAAAATCATTCGCGAGTTGTCGAACATAACACAGCTAAAAATGCTGTTTTCTGTTCCTAATTTGATCGAGTTCTTTATTGTTTCTTAATGAAATGTAAATCTGATAGTATATTTAAGACTTACAAATCCTTGTCAAGTAAAATAGTGATTCCATTTTTACATAAATAATACATATAACTCCAACCGTATATGAATTGATAAATGCCAACATTACCAGATCTGGTTGCGGGGGCATATTTTAGTCTGTGCAGGTAATTAGTAAAGCAAACAAGATAATATATTACACATTTGTATCTTTCTGTCTGTTGTTTTACTCTCGCTTGTATCTTTCTGTCTCGCTTGCAAACATGTATATACAGCACTAACTATATATTCTATTACGAATTATTGATTTCTTCTCCGCAAGTTCGCTAGTTGCCATCGAAACAGTTCATTTTGTCTGTTGTAACACAACTATAAATAAACGCCTGGCCATACAATTCAGGTCATAGATGGTATTGGGAAAAATGGTCATGTATATAACTTGAAGTCAAATGTGATACACGATTATATATTCCAGAGGCTTCCTTCACATTGTAATGAGAAATTCGTTAATATATACATTTCTCTTTTATATTGCAATGCGAAATCAAAAAATTTATTTTCTCTATCGTTTTTAAAACAGAATTACGTGCTATCAGAAAATGTATAATGATGCTTTTGTTAAGTATATATTAACTAATTCAATATATCTATATGATGTGCTCGTTAGCTCAATCGGTAGCGTGTTAAACTTGTGAACTCGCGGTCTTGGGTTCCAATCCTATGAAAGACAAATTTGTGTCTATGGGAGGGCGATTATTATGCCCACGAAATATTAGCTATTTAAGTGGGGGGCCTGGCCGAACCCCTATATTTGTGAATAGAAATTAATTCACCCACCTACAACGTCAATACGTTGTGGTGATAGTTTTCACCCCTACGGATTTGATATTTGGGGGTGGGTGTGCTAGTTTCTGTTCACAAGTAGAAAAGGCCTTCATTATCATCATATCATTATATGTTATATGTTGTGTGCCGTCTTGTGCCGTCCAAAAATAGACCAGTAGGAGGTAATTTAACCCTGTGACCTGCTAATGGGTACTCACACAGGGGTCATTTCAAAAACACAACTAAAAATAACCTAATGAGGTTTAAGGTCACAAAGACCATTAGGCCTTCTGAGTTTCTAGACTTTCGATACGAATAATCTAGGAACTCTTGCGAGGGCAATAAATGGTCGCAAAATAAGACCTACACCGCAGACAGCCCTCTGAAGTTTCTAACATTTCGTCTTATAGTTAGAAACTTCGCCTTGGGGGTAATATCTAAACAAAAATTCAAAACCTCATTAGGTGTATCTGATCAACTAAAGGTTCCCCGCCTTGTCCCTAATTAACAAATCAATCAACCACATGACCATTTGTAAATATATTCATGTTCATCAATCAGTTTGTGTATACCGTGCCGTCCCTAATTAACAAATCAATCACATGACCATCTGTAAATATATTCATGTTCATCAATCAGTTTGTGTATACTGTGCCGTCCCTAATTAACAAATCAACCACATGACCATCTGTAAATATATTCATGTTCATCAATCAGTTTGTGTATACTGTGCCGTCCTTAATTAACAAATCAACCACATCTGTAAATAACCATTGAATAATATAACCATCTTCATCTTTAAAAAAGTCCTCATATAGAGGACAAGTATTTTTATTGTTTTAATTAATTTTGTATGGCTTTAGTAATATCGTTATCAAATAATATATCAACCATATTGTCAATAAATGTCATCACATCATCTGCCCAACCCGCTATTCTCATATCGCTTTCAACCGCGAATAACCATACCGACCCATATTTCGGCGATATATGATAACCCACCTTTTTAATGCAATCGCTTATTATTTTAGGTTTTATCCCAGTATATCCTGACGATGCTTTGATCGAGTTAAATCTTTTACAAAATCTGTTTGTTAGATCGAATCCAACATGTCGTACTGAATGACAGAATGACATTATATATATATATATATATATATATATATTTTATTTGTTTAATATAACATTTTTAACCAATAAGTACTTAGTAGTAGAGAGAATTGATGCATCCTTTCTCAGAGACCCCCGGCCCCAAAGCGTAGTACGTTAACATCTTTGTCAGAAAATGTGTTATTATTTTGAGCTAACAAAGGCTGCTGACAAAAATGTTAACTTATAACGTTTTGGGAGGGCCGGGGGTCTCTGATAAAGGATCATCAATTTCTCTTTACTACTGCGGATATACTGGGCAGGGATGTGAAGAGCTCATTCATTTTCTCAATTCACAGTTGCCTGTAGCCATCTTAACAGCGTTGAAAATACAAGTATGTGTATCTGTATTTGCTAGAAATAAAACGAACGTTGTATCTTTGACATACCAATCGTTGTATAAATATTTCATTCAAAGGAAAATCAGTGAATATATATATATATATATATATATATATATATATATATATATATATATATATATATATATATATATATATATAGTTACGTGACAAAGGCTCGTACAAAAAAACAAAGAGAAAAGTGAAGTCAACAAGCTTTGTAAATTTAACAGAATAATTTATTTCCCTAGAAAACAAGGTAAAAATATGAAAAAGGACTTACAGTTTGTGAATATAATCCAAAATTTAATCCTAGAATTTAAAAATATAAGTCCTATCACCAAAAAGTTCTGAATGAATCTAAGTTCGAATCCCGACGAAGTTCCAAGATGGAGGACGATGACATTAGATGAAGACGTTGTACTGATGTCAACAGTTCCTCGTTGAATCACAACTTATAATGTTCCAGTTTAGAATTCCAGAATAAATTTCCACTAAATGTCTTTGTCCAAGAATTTTAATGAAGAGGAATATTTTCCAGGGTGAACAAATTATATTAAATAAGAAAAACTCAATTCAAAATGGCAACAACAGGAATACCTTTCAGTCTCAAGGTATTATTTACAAATGACCGAAAAGAACACTAAGAATGAGTATTAAACACAACTAAGAACGCAATTTCAGACCCACGTGATGGGTCACGTCATCACTTACTACAAGTCAATTAGCACGTATGCTAGTATAACTTTTGCTAAGAATCAAATATTCTCACACTGGAAATGAATTTTTTTTTTTTTTTAAAAAAAAAAACTGTTTACAACAGAGTTAACACGTGGGCTGTACATGATCTTGGTAATGACCAATCATTTTCACTCTGTGTTTACCAATCTCCGAACCAAGGTCAGATAAAAAAAATAACCTTAAGCAAAACTTTAGCGTTCTAATCAGGCTAAAAGAACTGAACTTAATTTACTGGGAAAAATGTCAAATCCAGTAAAAATTTACCATTACAACAAAATGTAATGAAACAAAAATAAAATAAAAAAAGAATTTAAAATTAACACACAGGCAATTGAATTACGTATACGTAACA